>CM070437.1:1325562-1352237 GCA_036324595.1 Champsocephalus gunnari | reverse complement strand
ATGAGAGCTCAAAGGTTCCGCGCCTCATAAACTCACTTTGCTTTGCTTGGTGGCAGGCCAAACGGTTATTTTATAAGGCGCGTGCTGCACCACATGCTGGACAGGCGTGTTACTGCAGGAGATTCTCACATCAAAACACTCATCGTATAGTCGTGATCTATCCTGTACACCGTGACGCTCACTGAGGAGCCCAGTCACTCTCAACCCCGTCTTCAGATTTGTTGAGCCACTATGATCTTTAAGTTCTGCAGTTTTTAAACGACGGTCCGTAGCTATAGTAAATAGGTCGCCTTTCCAATCTACATTAACCATTCAGTGTTCACATCGAACACTCCACCTTTCAGAACTGCTTTCTCCGTAATTAAGTATTATATATGTTAAGAGATTCTGTTTGAATCATGCTATGATATGTACTCTGCTCTTTTCTGTACGTCGGAGGTCCAATCGGTGTCCGCTGCATCTCGGTCCTACGGAGAGGCTTTGAGGGCGGTCTTTAAGGGAGGTGTCCCAATGGAACAATCAGATGAGTCAACAAAGCTGCCTTATAAGGATCAAGAGGAAGAGAGTGAAGTGGTTGATAGTATCACAGCACTCAACATGTTTTACATCACAGGAAATAGTTCATTTATAATGTAATGCAATTAAAAATAATACAGAGTTCACACAATGATATCTTGTAATTTATTGATTGCTTTATTTTTTTAAATGTGTAAAAAATAAAATAATGATAATATGTGTTCGCCTTATTAAATTAATAGGTAACTATGATATTATTAAATACTATTAATGAATTACTCCTTATCATATGATCAGTCTCTACGATGTAATGTTGTTATTGTAACAGAAATACAATAACCCATCATATTAAAGTAGTAATGTGTTTATAAGTGATCTACGGTGTCCGGTGATGGTTGAATAAAAGCATAACAATGGACATTACACAGTACGAGCTACGGTGTCGGGGAGGGTAAAAGCGCGAGTGATAATGGAGGGGGTCACAGTGGGCAGGTCTTTGATGCGGATGCATCTCAGCACAACGGCGAGAAAGGTAAGCTTTCCCGGGAGAAGGGCTCGGGAGGCTCGCGCTCTCCACGCATGCGCTACATGTGTGTTGTTGTGCGAGGGGAGTGTGAATCATGGTGAAATGGAGAGCTGGTCCTCAAAGGAGTAGCTAGTGTTTAGCCACGAAATGCTACAGAATAACATGGGACATGGCCAAATGAGCGCGGGTGGGGATGTATCGGCCGAGTGCGGCTCGCGGCATTCGGACGGGATGTAAAGGAAGAAACGCGTTTTTAGATGTGTATAACTAATATTAAAGATGTGTCAGCAGGAAAACCGATGCGCGCACAGTAGCTGCACCAGTCACACGCACGCATCGCAACTGGGTTAAAATGTGAATACTGGGTTTGTTTTGTGACATCGTAGAATGTGTGCGATATTCCACCGAAACAAATGCACTGCTCGAGGCTCGGGGTCACAGCACCGTGAGAGCTGGGACTGCATGTTGTTTTCATTCACATTGACGTGTTCGGTGCTCCTGCAGCGGTTACACTGCACGCGCTTCTGCAGGATTACTGGCTCGCGTGCACTGAGAGAGCGGGACCGCGAGGGTTCTTCATGCTTATTGAATGTTACTGCCCTCACTGCAGCTGTTACACTGCACGAGCTGCCACGGCTCCACTGTCGATGGATACTGTTTACTTCATGCACGTCGTGAGATATGAACTTATTCCCGCACTGATGCGCAGGCTAGCTGCTTCGGTAGCCCAGGGGTCTGTGTACGAAGCGGTTCATCCTAACTGATGGGTGGAGTTAGCCGGTTGGCCTAATCCAGAACCCCGCGCTCTCGTAAGCGGTCCTACGCGGCGGTGGGTTATCAAGTGGATGCTCAGCCGCGTGTCCTCTCTAGTAGGTGTTCACATGAGAGGGGTGGGGTTGGAGCATAGACAATAAGACATGGAGAAGCTGCTGACAGCACAGGTATACTTCGAAGAAATGTGAACTCTAATATCAGATCAATGAAGAAGTTAAACTTAACATGACTCGAACTTGTCTAGGATCAAAGCCTCAGAGCTGCAGCTGCAAGGTGAACACAGCTGGAGCAGAACAGTGTTGAATGCGTCCATCAACAGGTTCATGATGTCCGCGCCGTCTCACACACGTCTGACTCTCATCACCTCTGACTCAGAGTGTCGTCAACTTATGTGTAGCTTAAAATAATACTTCTCATCCAGTCTGTGACGCTGTGAGTGCTGCACGGCCAGACACGGCTCAGCTCAGGGCACGACACAGAGACACATCAGATGCATGCAGTCCAATGAGGACAGGCTGAGCACGTGACACGGGTTCACAGGCGTTTCTCTATACTCTTAATCATGTCTGTGTTGGTTTCAGGCAAACAGCTGGGAGCCAGAGGGAGAAACATCTGGACCCCGACTGAGGCTGCCTTCCACAAGAGGTGTGTGTGTGTGTGTGTGTGTGTGTGTGTGGTGTGTGTGATGAGTGTGTGTGTGGTGTGTGTGTGTGTGTGGTGTGTGTGTGTGTGTGTGTGTGTGTGTGTGTGTGTGTGTGTGTGTGTGTGTGTGTGTGTGTGTGTGTGGTGTGGGTGTGTGTGTGAGTGTGTGGTGTGTGTGTGTGTGTGTTGGTGTGTAGTGTGTGTGGGTGTGTGTGTGTGTGTGTGTGTGTGTTGTGTGAGTGTGTGTGTTGTGTGTGTGTGTGTGGTGTGTGTAGTGTGTGTGTGTAGTGTTGAGTAGATGTGTGTGTGTGAGTGTGTGTGTGAGTGTGGTGTGTGTGTGTGTGTGTGAGTGTGTGTGTGTGTGTGTGTGTGAGTGTGTGTGTGTGTGTGTGTGTGTATGTGTGTGTGTGTGTTCACTGAGAAGCTTTGCTCTGGGAGCAGGAGAAGGAGCTTCAGTTCCAGATCAAGGGAAGAGACCGAGAGGGAGACCGAGGAAGATCCTGGAAACTCTTCTTCCTCCTCTTCTTCTTCCTCCTGCATGTCTCAGACATGATTGAGAGGCAGATAGATCTGTACATCGTCAGGGTAACAGGGGATATATGTTTTGTGAGAATTGAGCCTAGGGGCAGTATGTACAGTAGAAAAAGGATGGGGCAGAATCGAGCCTGGGGAACCCCACAGGTAAGAGGGGCTTTGGCAGAGAGATCTATATATATATATCTATATAATCTATATATATATAACGATGTAAAACCACTCTTTCCCCATGTAAGTCAATGGGAAAAAGGGTCTCCAGGCCCAGTAACAAACGGAAGTGTAGTACGCCGTTTGGCCACAACGAATATTCTCCTCAGAGTCGGCGCACTTCCTGGGGGTTTAGTCACTGCCCGATCTGCCCCCTGCCCGATCTGCCCCCCTGCCGATCTGCCCCCCTGCCCGATCTGCCCCCTGCACGATTGCCTCGTGCACGATTCATAAGCGTCTCAAATATCTATACAAAAATGTTTTGTTGTTTTATTTATTTATTTTATTTTCAGAGTTAATGTAATTAGATATAAATGATGAATGCCATACATTTAGCATACGTTAGTCAATCTCTCTTCAGCATGATGGGCTGTCTAACAGAAGAGTTAAATTCATTTCTCATTCATTCTGACGACGAACTGACCCGATGAAATGAAGTCACGTTGTAACGACAAGAACTCCTCTCCTCTCCTCTCCTCTCCTCTCCCCTCCTCCTCCCCCTCTCCTCCTCCTCCTCCTCCTCCTCCTCCTCCTCCTCCTCTCCTCTCCTCCTCCTCCTCCTCCTCCTCCTCCTCCTCCTCTCCTCCTCCTCCTCATGTTTCTCTCTCTCTCCACAGCCTGCCCCCGCCCTCAGTAAAGATGGCCGCATGTCGTCCTCCTCTTGCTCCGGCCTCTCCTCCCCCTCTCCCTCCTCCTCCTCACCTCAGAGGAGGAGGAGGAGGAGGATGATGATGAAGAGGAGGAGGAGGAGTCATCTAAGAAGCCCCGCCTCCAGCCAGGCCAGTGAAGAGACCCCAGATCCTCCTCGCCAAACCAGAGCCTCCCGTAGTACTGAAGAAGAAGCGAGGGAGGAAGCCGCTGCACCCGGACGTCCGAGCGCTGAGACAAGCCAAATCCAGAGCTGCTCTTCTCCTCCCTCTTCATCACCCCCTCCTCGCCACCAGATGCTCCGCCCCCCCCGCTGCGAAGAAGCCCCTGCAGCCGGCCAGCTTCACGTACACCGGCCTGAGTCGCTCCAGAGAAGAGTCCTCCGCCTCCAAGGCCTCTCTGTGGACCTCCTCTTCCTCTTCTCCTCCTCCTCCTCCTCTTCCTCCCACAGCCGGACGGGGCCCAGTAAGGCGCTGAAGCTGGGGGGGCCACGGGAGGGGTGCGGGGTCTCTGAGCCTCAGGAGGCGGCGCCAAACAGCGATCGTCTCCAAGGCAGCGACGACACCGAGGGAACGAGCCAATCAGCGCTGAGCCTACGAGCCCTCAACCTGCAGAGCGTCAGGGTCAGTCACTTTATCATACCATGTGTACAGGAAGTAGTATTACAACCAATCAGAACGCACCTTTATCCCTGAAGCCTGCTGAAGACAGGATGAGACGTATCTACATAGAAAAGTAAAGATGTGTTTCTGTTTCAGAGCGTCAGCAAGGCGGCGTCCGGCAGCGGCCAGCAGGGCGGCGCCAGAGCCAGTTTACGGAGCGGCGCCATCGTGAAAAGAGGCGGAGTCAAAGTGGGCGGAGTCGTGGAGCAGCAGCTAGCAGACAGTCCGACAGGAAGTGGCTCCGCGGAGAGGAAACTAAACGAACTCAGCACCGGAGATTCGGACGAGTACGAGCAGCGACTCGGAGACGGACGACGGCGCGCCATGTTCCCCGCCTCCATCGTGCCGCGGCCCGCCTGGGGGGGGGGCGCGCGCCGTCGGACACGGAGACAGACTGGAGGCCCGAGAGGAGCCGAGATGGAGACGGTCTGCGTCACCGACGTCACCGCCACTTCATCACGGTCACGGTGAAGGAGTCGCCCACCCAGCGAGGGCTTCTTCAGCGCTCTGAAGGGCTGAGGACTGCTGTGACATCACCTTCCTGTCGCAGGGGGAGGGACTTCCTGTGCCTGACATTTCTGTGGTTTTACAGTGAAGAGTAGAAGAAGAAAACACGGAGGGACAGATCCAAGGAGAGACTGAGATGTGGAAGTATGGAAGCCCTGAGGGACAAAAAGATCAACAAAACTCCTCGGATATTTCTTTTTCAAAATTCCCCAAATTCTCTTTTTTCAAAGTTGGACTTTCCCCCGACTTTTCAACAAAACAAAATGTTGTCCATGGATTAAATAACATAGATCAGTTTGTGCTTCAGGGGTGAGGACAGTTATTACATCACTTCCTGTCGCAGGGGGCGGGACTTTCCTGTTCTGTGGTTTTTCAGTGACGATGACAAATAGTAAAGGGAAGAAGAAGGAAACACGGAGGACGGACCGAACGTACGGAAGCCTGAGGGTCAAACCGATAAACCAGTCCTGGTGATGAATTAGTTGGAGCCTGATCTAAATAATTGCATTCTTTATTTTAACCCTACTTTTTAAATCGGTGCTAAAATGTTTGTTTTTCAGGTAAACATAATAATAATTCCGAGAATTATTTATTTTCAAAATATCCAAATTTGGTATTTCTCCGAATTAAAAAAATCCATAAAAATGTTATCCATGGAATCGGGTTTTTAATTCAGGAGATAAAACCATTTAAAACCAGTTTGTCCTTCAGGGCTTCCGTACGGAAAACACTTTCTATTAAAACACAGTCTGAAAGATATTCGTCCCATAATGAGCGGGGACTCGAGCTGCAAATAAGAAATAATAATAATTAAAGATTGAATAATCAAAGACATGCAGGTTATTGAGAATAAATACATTAAGACGTAAAATCTGCTTTAAATTAGTTAATAAATGATTTATTGGAAAAAAGTAAAAATTGGGAAAAACTTTAAATTAGAAATAAAGAGTATTTATTTATATTCTCATATTTGGATAAGATTCAGATTTTAATCTCTATGTATTTATTGTTATTATAACGGCAGCTTTAGATGCAATCAGCTGATCTGCAGACTGTGTTTTAGGGTTTCACGGCAGATGGATTCCAGGGCCCGGGTTCCTCCGTCTTAACGAGCCCCCCCTCGTCTTAACGATCCCCCCGCTGCTCGTTAACTAACCGGTGCATTGGACCTGTTATAAATCTGTTGAAACTCCAAAGTGAAGGTTCGTGTTGGCCGCCGTCCTCCGGACCGAAGCTGTTGAATGTGACTCATAACTTTATCTTTGTATTACTGACAGTATTTCTTGCACTACGCACAGATTCGATGTGAAGCTGACATTCCCTACGCGCCTATCTGCCGTTTTATACCATTTTAATAACCGTTACAGTGTCTCTTGGAAATATGTGTTAATTTATTTTTGTAAATATGTTTTCCCGTCTGATATCGGTGCTCGCGTTGGCTCCGCCTCCTCGCAGCCCGCGTTGGCTCCGCCTCCTCGCAGCCCGCGTTGGCTCCGCTTCCTCGCAGCCCGCGTGCCTCGCTGCCATTTTCAAGGGATTTCAAATAAAGTATAAAGTACCAAAAATACTCCAAACGTGTCACTTTTACTTTGAATATTTGGAGGTAGCAATACGAGCGATGTGAAGAGTCAGTCGGGGGCACGAGGTGAGTCAGTCCCCCCGACTGACTCACCTCGTGCCCCCCGCACGAGGAGCTGAGGGAGATGGAGTGGACTTCGCTCAAATGCAGCTTCGTTTCTGGAATAACATTACAACTGAAATAAAGAAATAATCCACAGATCTTTATTAGAAACATCTGACCTTAAGACTCTCCTCCTCCTCCTCCTCCTCCTCCTCCTCCTCCTCCTCCTCCTCCTCCTCCTCCTCCTCCTCCTCCTCCTCCCTCCTCCTCCTCCTCCTCCTCCTCCTCCTCCTCCTCCTCCTCCTCCTCCTCCCGACACGTGGAGAAGCCTTCCATACATTCCAGTCAGACAACTCGTGTTTCTCAACATGTTTATTAGAAGCAGCTTGTACTCAGAGCTCGCGCCTCATCGCTCCCCAGCTTCACAAAGAACATCGAGGGATGATTAGAGAACTGTCCCCGAGCCTGCTGGTGGAAGCTGGGGGGGGGTGAGGGGGTGGAAGCTGATATTTACCTGACATTTAACAACTTATAATAACCAGCAGGTGTCTCTGGTGGACAGGTGAGGACCACTCTATATATACACCACACACACACAACACACACACACACACACACACCACACACACACACACACACACCACACACACACACACACACCACACACACACACACACACACACACACACACACACACACACACACACACACACTTCAGTTTAATTCCAGTTAAAGGTGAACATTTAAAATACCATCTGCTTATATGATACGGTCAAAGAAGCCGGTGGACTTCAAAATGGAAGAAATGAACTACAACTCCCATGATGCATTTCTGCAGGAAGAGCTTTAAACTCAGTGTGCTGCACATATACATGTCACTTTGTTATAAACCTGATGAAGCTTCTGATTTTGAATCCGTTTTTTGGGGATTCATTTTAAATGAACCAGCAGCTGAGCATCATGGGTAATGTAGTGTTTAAAGCTTGAATAAACTGAACTCAGAGTCATATTACAGTATGAGTAGAGTACCTGCAGAGAGAGCTGCTGCCGGTCAGACACATGCACATGCACATGCACTTTATGTCGGCGTGTGATTCCACATCAGATCATGCACTGTTGGGATGAGGGGATGTCAGCAGAGCATCGCATGCCGCTGGAGAAGCACCTGCCCCTCCACGTGGGCGCGCTGCAGGGAGTCTCTCTTCATAGAACATAATAGAAGTCTGGTTTAGAGTCTTTCTTCAGGTGGGGCACTTGCACTTGCACTCTGATATGACGGGGTAGTTCACGGAGATCCACGCGCATCTTAGCCCCGCCCCCCTGGTGACGCAGCGCCACCGCAGCACCGTGAGGCTGGAGGAGCGCGCGGGCCTGCAGAACATGCCCCGCGGCACCGAGCACGAGCTCTGTCGGCGGCAGCTGCCCACTCGCACGTACCGGGGCCAGAAGCGCGTGCCCAGGTCGGTCCATGTGTGCACGAGCGGGCAGCCGGTGCGCGCCCACAGCTGGAGCCGCCGGCGCAGCTTCTTCTTCTTCTGCTTCTGATCCAGGTCCAGGTCCTGGAGCTCTTCGGGCAGCGGCCCCTCCTCCCGGTCCTCCTCCTGGTCCTCCTCCCGGGGAAACAGGGACATTATCTCCGGGTCGAAGTGCCTCCCCAGCGCGCTGTGGAGCTCCGTCTCGTTCAGGTCCTTCTCCCGGGGGTCCAGCTCCGGGTCCGGGTCCTCCTGCAGCTCCAGGACCGGCATCAGGTCGCTGGGCCGCAGCAGGAAGAAGTGCTGACTCGTGGAGACAGGCAGAGACAGAACCAGGACCAGCAGCACCGGGAGGGAGGGCTCCATCTGAATAATAATCCTGCGCGTAAAGTATCCAAGACCTGCACGTAATTACGCACCAACGTCTCCAAAGCTCCAAACCCTCTGAAACTGAGAGGGACCCGGGTCAGAGGAACAGGCTCCTCATAGACATGATGACAGATAAGTGCTCAGGGGTCCCGCTCTCTCTCATGTCTCTCCGCCGGACTGAAGCCTCTCTGTAGAGAGAGAGAGAGAGAGAGAGAGAGAGAGAGAGAGAGAGAGAGAGAGAGAGAGAGAGAGAGAGAGAGAGAGAGAGAGAGGAGAGAGAGAGAGAGAGAGAGAGAGAGAGAGAGGAGAGAGAGAGAGAGAGAGAGAGAGAGAGAGAGAGAGAGAGAGAGAGAGAGAGAGAGAGAGAGGAGAGAGAGAGAGAGGAGAGAGAGAGAGAGAGAGAGAGAGAGAGAGAGAGAGGAGAGAGAGAGAGAGAGAGAGAAGAGAGAGAGAGAGAGAGAGAGAGAGAGAGAGAGAGAGACTCAGGAACTCCCTCCCCCCTCTCTTCAGTCAGACAACTCACGTGTTTCTTAACATTAGAAGCAGCTTGCAGTCAGAGCTCGCGCCTCATCGCTCCACAGGTTCACAAAGAACATTGAGGGATGATTAGAGAACTATCCCCCGAGCCTACAGGTGTGTGTGGGGGGAGGTTGGTTGTGAGAGGGACGAGGCGCGTCACGTGTTGGTGGGGGCTCAGGAACTCCCACATGTGTAACAGCTGTTCGGTTTCTCTGAGGATCAAAGAGGTTCCAGTCTCACTGCGAGTGCTGCAGTTAATCCAGCGCCCGGAGAGTCAGAGACCGCCTCAGAGGTTTGAGTCTCTCTGTCAGAGCCATGCACTCAGTTATTATCTAGATTCATTTCAAACCTTTATTTATACAGATAACGGAGATATTCCCGCGAGAGTGCGGAAAACTTAAATGTATTTATTTATTTCAATGTGAATTTTTACCAATATACTCACGGACCACTAGGGGGCGCTCACGGGCCACCAGTGGTCCGCGGACCACACTTTGAGAAGCACTGATATAGACCAGATCACCAGAGTCCAGCACAGGTCAAAGGTCACAGAGCCTTTTCCTGGCCTCAAGGAGAAGCAGGACGTGTTCCTGTAGAGCAGGGGGGTCAAACTCAAGGCCCGGGGGCCAAATCCGGCCCGCCACTTCATTTTATGTGGCCCCACAAGAGCTGCAAAGAATATAATAAGTTTATTATAATGTTACGTGCCGCTTTACAGGAGAACGTTGCCCATAAACTACATGTCCCACAATGCATCTCATTTTGTGACATACGCAATGAAGAGACTTGCAATGATTTGCCCCAGACTTCTGCTTTCAGACGTAGTTAATTATTAAGTTATTACCCTATCCGGTAATAATCCAATGCAGAGGAAATATTGTAAAATTATATATTATTTTATATTTATTATCTATATTTATCTATGTATATTTATTTATATAGTCTTAAAGTTACCACCGGCCCTTTGAGTGCAACCATAATTCTAATGTGGCCCACGATGAAATTGAGTTGGACACCCCTGAGGTTTAAAAGACACTCATCAAGCCAGATACCAAGGTATTTGTAACAGGAAACACTTCAAGTTGTGTTCCTTGCGTAGTTACAATATCTACAACAGGCTCTGGGTCTGTGTAGCTTTAGAGAGAGCGTTACCTTGGTTTGATCCACATCTAGAAGAAGCTTTAGTTCAGAGCGCTGAGTCTGAGTAGTGTTAGAAGCAGCCTGTGATGTAACACCAGCTCCTGAATGAGGGACCTGCTCAGAACATCACGGGATCATCCGCATGATGTGAAGTAGCTTCATCCACATGTTCCCCTGAGCTGTTGATGGAGATGGAGAATAAAAGTGGGCCTGACACAGAGCCTTGAGGAACACCATTAGTGATGTTCAACCACTCATCATTTGATGAATGAATTATTGATGGAAATGATTTACTTGCTGCAGGTCTCCCTTGAAAGATTCACCGGGTTAAATAAAGGTTTGAAATGAAATGATTTGTTGCCATGGTGAATTTCTTTTGATGAAATTATTGTTTATTTTAAATCGTAAATATGATCTGTTTTCTTGGACCTTCCGGTGTTCATTTGAGTGAGGACAGCCGCTGTGTGTGAGACCTGAAGAGACCTGAGAGACCTGATGAGACCTGAAGAGACCTGAAGAGACCTGACCTGAGAGACCTGATAGACCTGAAGAGACCTGAAGAGACCTGACCTGAGAGACCTGATAGACCTGATGAGACCTGAAGAGACCTGATAGACCTGAAGAGACCTGAAGAGACCTGACCTGAGAGACCTGATAGACCTGATGAGACCTGAAGAGACCTGATAGACCTGAAGAGACCTGAAGAGACCTGAAGAGACCTGATAGACCTGATAGATCTGATGAGCAGTTTTTCGACCGCAAAGTATTATTATTATAAGAAAGTATATCGCCGAAATATTGATTTAGATTTGTTATTTTGAGACGATTTAAGTCGATAATTCTTTGTTAATAAATGAATTTTTTTGAGTGAAACCCTTCAGCTGCTTATTGCTCTGGGTTGCGTGTCGTCAGCCCGCTCGATAGCGGCAAGAGGAGACCTGGGAGGCCACTTCGCTCTCTGTAGTGGTTTTGAGTGGCGGTCTAAGTGATTGCATGTGATTCGGGTTATTGGAGAGAGGTTTCATGATCCGTCGTTTCATCGACTAACCCTCCGTCAGAACCACATTTAAACACAGTACAGAAATCAAACACTAAAGACGCACACAGACTGAACTCCAGAGGGATTCTCCGCACGAGGACATCGATGGTTTTTATTCAGCACCTCGTAAAAAACATTTGCTGGTAACTCTCCGTGTGACAGGCGCCTTTAAAGCGTCATATCTCTGAGCACAGGAAGTGAGATAAGACTTCCTGTCTCTTTGTAAACCTTTCATCCTTCACTTCCATATCAGCCTTCAGAGCAGGTCACGCTCTGCGGGGCGTTCAGGGTCCGGGAAACCTCACCGCCGGGCCCTGAAGGCACCACGCTGCGTGCATGAGATATATTTACAGTAAATCAAGAAGAAGACTCCAGTTTCTACGACCGTGTGACGTTCAAACTGAATCTTTGGACCTCACGTGGGAACATTTATATCTGAAACCTGGGAATACATAGCTAGTATGTACGCCTGATGAGGGCCACATATTCACAGCATAGTAATTCACTTCCTCAAAGGTTTTCCATCATATATCTATACTCCTACTATACTATACTACTACTATATACTATATATATCTATATCTACTGTTTCTTGAATTCTTCAGCACTTTCTGCCTCAGGAGGTCGAGTTTTTGGTTTAATGGAGACGTGTGGCGCAGGGGATTGTGCGTTGGGATCAGGGATCAGGTTCAAGCCCCACTGCAGTCAGCATGTCCTTGTGTCCCTGAGACCCTTCACCCCAAGGTGCTCCCGTGGGGACGGTCCTCTGTGTTGAGTGTGTGAGTCGCTTTGGATAAAAGCGTCTAACAAGTAACATGTGATGATGTAATGTGATGTTTAAGGAAGAACTACTTTTCCAATCTCCATGAAATTTGGTGGAAATATGAATAATTGACTAAGAAAGAAACAATGACAATTTGGAGCCGATCCGAATCAAGGTGTTGGGATACGACCATTTTGGATGGGACACAACGGCATTGCGGCCGAGGTCATGTGTTCAGTTTGTTTGTCGGTCTGTCAGGAGATCTATGGAAAACCTACTCGTCCAATGTTTATGAAATGTGGTGGACGTGTGTAGAATGGACGAACAAAGAAACCATACTGATTTGGACCGGATCTGAATAACGGTGTTGGAAAACGACCCATTTCTGTTGGGAGACGTCAATCGTTTTCCATTGCGATATGCAGCGCTGACTTGGCAGAACTCCAGTTCTTACAGGACTTGTTTGTATTTTCTTCTACCTGGTTTGTTGTGATGTTTCATGTGGATTGTTGTGCAGCTAAACACGAGGCACGCTGCTCGTGTGGAGGCCTGATCATCCAGACCAGAGAGCTCGAGGTAAAGACATCTTCAAAGACGTTCCACTCTTGTTTTCCACATGTTTTAAATCACGTCTCTTTGACTTTCTTTGAGTGGTTTTTAATCTTCACGCTGAATCGGACGGCCTCCCAGCATGCACCACACACAGATCGTGACCTCGGCCCGAGAGATAAAGAAAAACAGGGTTTGTTGTTTGTGAGATTTCTTCTGATGGTCGAGACGAAACGCAGCAATTTAAACATTTAGACGCTCCATTAGAGCGAGGGGGTGACACACACACACACACACACACACACACACACACACGCACACACACACACACACACACGCACACACAGCGACACACACACACACACACACACGCACACACAGCGACACACACACACACACACACACACAGCGACACACACACACACACACAGTCACACACAGTGACACACACACACACACAGAGACACACACACAGAGACACACACACAGAGAGACACACACACACACACACACAGCGACACACACACACAGCTACACACACACACACACAGTGACACACACACACACACACAGCGACACACACATACACACACACACACACACACACAGCTACACACACACACAGCTACACACACACACACACACACACAGCGACACACACACACACACACACAGCGACACACAGCGACACACACACACACACACACACACACACACACACACACAGTCGTACTCAAGTACCTCTTATACCTGATGTTACGAAACGTTAAAGGTACGGTAAGATGCGACAAATACCTTTCTTTAAAGCAATTGAAATGTAAAGGAAAGGTGAAATGATGCCGGTAACTCACCGCGTTCTTCAGGTGACATCGCCAGAGTGGACTCCAATACCCAGAATGCATCAGGCTCGGCAGGGATACACTTTAATGTGAGAGCACGACAGACATTTCAAGAGTCGTGTTTTAAAGGAACCAATGATTTAAGGTTATTAATCGCCCACCTTCACCTCCTCTCTTCAGCTCCTCCCCCTCTGATAAAAGACAACGCTCGGTTTAAGTGCACGACATCCAACGTGAGACGCTTTATTTCACTTCTTCAAACACATCCATTCATGTTGCAAAATGCACGAAGAAGACACGGGAGACGTTTTAAACGCAGTCCATAAAAACAACATGTGGTCCTTTTGCTGAAATAAATAAAGTGGATTCATAAAGATGCAAAAATATACAGATAGTGTCTCAGTCTGTGTGGGGACAACATACATAGATGCACAACAGTTTCTGAGCCGTTTGGAAACACCTGAACAGGAAACAGGAAGTGCTTAACATTTCAGAACAAAGCATCAACAGATACAAGTTTAAAATATGAAACGCCACGACGTCTCTGGAGATCTGTTTCATCTCTTTGTGCAACATATTTAATACCAAAGGTGCAGGATACACAAATGCCTTTTTTTCTATCTCCGTACAGGCGTTACGGACGAAAGCATAAATACAAAAGATTACAAAAACAAACAAATCCACATTCTGTTTTTTTTCTTTTTTAACCCTTGTGCCTCAATTTAGGACAAATGTTCAGATACAAAATATATGATATGTAATTTTTAAATGTTGTGATTGGTCAACGGCTTAGAGATGTCCCGCCCCCTTAGCCTATCACTGACAATGTGTTGGCCAATAGGAGCGCAGGTGTCCGTAGCACAAGGGCTCATTCTGGGTGAAACAAGTAAATAAACGTTATCCTGATTTAAATCCCATCGAGAGGCGTCTGCAGGACTAATGCTGTGGCGAGGGTTTAGTTCAAGTGAATATATGTAAATTAATACTTCCTAACATTTATTTTACAGTCTTTTGGACAGAGCTGCCTCGGGTAACGCCCGCCGCGTCAGAAAACATTAGCTTTTATTCCGTGATGTGCAAACATTAAAACTCTTTAAAAGACTTGTGCATACGTGTTGCAGCCACACGAGGACACAGGAACTGAAGCGACGCCCCTCCCCCCCCCCTGACCCCTCCCCCCATGCAGAACTAGCCGAGGCACAAACCGGACGATAAACAACAAATACAAAATACTTTTTCATGCCCACAAAATACTCGTCAACAGCGGAGGAAATACAAAAATACTTTAAGGTTTGGAGCGTCTGGTACTGAGGCGGGACTCCACTTATATTTATCATTTCTTTAAACATTGGCCCCCCGGGCACAGAGGGGTACGAGCCCCCCCAACCCCACCATGTTTGTAGTGTCCTTGTAGTCTTTGTGTCTCTTAGAAGTCGTTCTTAGTGTCCTTGTAGTCTCTGTGTCTCTTAGAAGTCGTTCTTAGTGTCCTTGTAGTCTCTGTGTCTCTTAGAAGTCGTTCTTAGTGTCCTTGTAGTCTCCGTGTCTCTTAGAAGTCGTTCTTAGTGTCCTTGTAGTCTCTGTGTCTCTTAGAAGTCGTTCTTAGTGTCCTTGTAGTCTCTGTGTCTCTTAGAAGTCGTTCTTAGTGTCCTTGTAGTCTCTGTGTCTCTTAGAAGTCGTTCTTAGTGTCCTTGTAGTCTCTGTGTCTCTTAGAAGTCGTTCTTAGTGTCCTTGTAGTCTCTGTGTCTCTTAGAAGTCGTTCTTAGTGTCCTTGTAGTCTCTGTGTCTCTTAGAAGTCGTTCTTAGTGTCCTTGTAGTCTCTGTGTCTCTTAGAAGTCGTTCTTAGTGTCCTTGTAGTCTCTGTGTCTCTTAGAAGTCGTTCTTAGTGTCCTTGTAGTCTCTGTGTCTCTTAGAAGTCGTTCTTAGTGTCCTTGTAGTCTCTGTGTCTCTTAGAAGTCGTTCTTAGTGTCCTTGTAGTCTCTGTGTCTCTTAGAAGTCGTTCTTAGTGTCCTTGTAGTCTCTGTGTCTCTTAGAAGTCGTTCTTAGTGTCCTTGTAGTCTCTGTGTCTCTTAGAGGTCGTTCTTAGTGTCCTTGTAGTCTCTGTGTCTCTTAGAGGTCGTTCTTAGTGTCCTTGTAGTCTCTGTGTCTCTTAGAAGTCGTTCTTAGTGTCCTTGTAGTCTCTGTGTCTCTTAGAGGTCGTTCTTAGTGTCCTTGTAGTCTCTGTGTCTCTTAGAAGTCGTTCTTAGTGTCCTTGTAGTCTCTGTGTCTCTTAGAAGTCGTTCTTAGTGTCCTTGTAGTCTCTGTGTCTCTTAGAGGTCGTTCTTAGTGTCCTTGTAGTCTCTGTGTCTCTTAGAAGTCGTTCTTAGTGTCCTTGTAGTCTCTGTGTCTCTTAGAAGTCGTTCTTAGTGTCCTTGTAGTCTCTGTGTCTCTTAGAAGTCGTTCTTAGTGTCCTTGTAGTCTCTGTGTCTCTTAGAAGTCGTTCTTAGTGTCCTTGTAGTCTCTGTGTCTCTTAGAAGTCGTTCTTAGTGTCCTTGTAGTCTCTGTGTCTCTTAGAAGTTGTTCTTAGTGTCCTTGTAGTCTCTGTGTCTCTTAGAAGTCGTTCTTAGTGTCCTTGTAGTCTCTGTGTCTCTTAGAAGTCGTTCTTAGTGTCCTTGTAGTCTCTGTGTCTCTTAGAAGTCGTTCTTAGTGTCCTTGTAGTCTCTGTGTCTCTTAGAAGTCGTTCTTAGTGTCCTTGTAGTCTCTGTGTCTCTTAGAAGTCGTTCTTAGTGTCCTTGTAGTCTTTGTGTCTCTTAGAAGTCGTTCTTAGTGTCCTTGCAGTCTTTGTGTCTCTTAGAAGTCGTTCTTAGTGTCCTTGTAGTCTCTGTGTCTCTTAGAAGTCGTTCTTAGTGTCCTTGTAGTCTCTGTGTCTCTTAGAAGTCGTTCTTAGTGTCCTTGTAGTCTCTGTGTCTCTTAGAAGTCGTTCTTAGTGTCCTTGTAGTCTCTGTGTCTCTTAGAAGTCGTTCTTAGTGTCCTTGTAGTCTCTGTGTCTCTTAGAAGTCGTTCTTAGTGTCCTTGTAGTCTTTGTGTCTCTTAGAAGTCGTTCTTAGTGTCCTTGTAGTCTTTGTGTCTCTTAGAAGTCGTTCTTAGTGTCCTTGTAGTCTCTGAGTCTCCTTCTGTTATTTTGAGGTTCTTACTAGTGTTGTTGTTGTTGTTGTTGTTGAGTCTTTTAGTGTCTGTTGTTGTGTTGAATCCATTCCTAGTGGCTTTAGTCCTTGTGTTTGTATTCAGTGGTTTTGTAGCTTTTTAAATATCTTAGGAGTTTCAAGTCCTTTTTAGCGGTTTGGGTTCGTCCTGTGGTCGTTGAGTCTCTCTGTAGTGGTTTGAGCTCATCCTGTGGTCGTTGAGTCTCTCTGTAGTGGTTTGAGCTCGTCCTGTGGTCGTTGAGTCTCTCTGTAGTGGTTTGAGCTCGTCCTGTGGTCGTTGAGTCTCTCTGTAGTGGTTTGAGCTCGTCCTGTGGTCGTTGAGTCTCTCTGTAGTGGTTTGAGCTCGTCCTGTGGTCGTTGAGTCTCTCTGTAGTGGTCTGAGCTCGTCCTGTGGTCGTTGAGTCTCTCTGTAGTGGTCTGAGCTCGTCCTGTGGTCGTTGAGTCTCTCTGTAGTGGTTTGAGTGGCGGTCTAATTGATTGCATGTGTTTTCGTGTTCTTTTGTGATCATATTTAGCCTCGTCGTTTGATTGACGTTCCAACAGGAAATATGAAACCATAGCTCCAGGGGCCCGTTCAATAACCCCTCCATTAAAACCACATTTAAACAGATCGCAGAAATCAAACACTGAGACGCACACAGACTGCACATTCACTTCAAGTAGAGTCCATGCCACAGATCCAGAGGGAGATATTTAAATAAAGAAGGAGTGAAACATTTTAGTGGTATCTTAACGTGTTCGGTAAGTCCACCTTCAGCGTTTGGTCCGTGTGCAAAGTGTCCGTCAGAAGGAGCTGGGTTCTCGTTGCATTGATAATTCTGTAACAGTCGAAGCCGTGGGTCTCTGAGTCAGAGAGTTGAACCAGCAACTTTATTCAGTTTACAATCTGCGGAGCGCTGAGTGAAATAGAGAAAGAAACACAAAGAGAGGTTTAACTGACGTTTCAATGGCAGGCAGCGACACAACATGTAAGCGTATAATAACGTCCTTGCATTTAAATTTGTAATAACGAATTTCACATTTTTCTCAGAATTATATTTCTTCCAATTTTTTTTACTTCTTCTCAAAATCTTTCTTTTTCCCCAAATTTTACTTTTTCAGAATTTCATGTTTTTCTCATGATTTAAATTTGTTCTTCTCACAATTTCATTTTCCTCAACATTAAATTTTTTTCCCATAATTTCTCTTTTTTTCCGTCATATTTTAACTTTTTTCTCATAATTTCACTTTTTTTTCATATTTTTACTTTTTGCTCAAAATTCTCAAAATGTAACTTTTTTCTCAAAATTACTCTTTTTTCTCATAATCTCACTTTTTTCTCTCAATCTGACTTTATTTCTCATATTTTCGTTTTTCTCATAATTTCACTTTTTTTCCGTCATATTTTAACTTTTTTCTCATAATTTCACTTTTTTCTCGTCATATTTTAACTTTTTTCTCATAATCTCACTTTTTTCTCTCAATCTGACTTTATTTCTCATATTTTCGTTTTTCTCATAATTTCACTTTTTTTTCATATTTTAACTTTTTTCTCAAAATGTAACTTTTTGCTCAAAATTAAAACGTTTTCTCAAAATGTAACTTTTTTCTCATAATCTCACTTTTTTCTCTCAATCTGACTTTATTTCTCATATTTTCGTTTTTCTCATAATTTCACTTTTTTTCCGTCATATTTTAACTTTTTTCTCATAATCTCACTTTTTTCTCTCAATCTGACCTCATATTTTCGTTTTTCTCATAATCTCACTTTTTTCTCTCAATCTGACTGTATTTCTCATATTTTCGTTTTTCTCATAATGTCACTTTTTTTCGTCATATTTTTACTTTTTTCTCATAATTTCACTTTTTTTTCATATTTTAACTTTTTGCTCAAAATTAAAACGTTTTCTCAAAATGTAACTTTTTTCTCATAATCTCACTTTTTTCTCTCAATCTGACTGTATTTCTCATATTTTCGTTTTTCTCATAATTTCACTTTTTTTCCGTCATATTTTAACTTTTTTCTCATAATCTCACTTTTTTCTCTCAATCTGACTTTATTTCTCATATTTTCGTTTTTCTCATAATGTCACTTTTTTCTCTCAATCTGACTTTATTTCTCATATTTTCGTTTTTCTCATAATGTCACTTTTTTTCGTCATATTTTAACTTTTTTCTCATAATTTCACTTTTTTCTCGTCATATTTTAACTTTTTTCTCATAATCTCACTTTTTTCTCTCAATCTGACTTTATTTCTCATATTTTCGTTTTTCTCATAATTTCACTTTTTTTCGTCATATTTTAACTTTTTTCTCATAATTTCACTTTTTTTTCATATTTTAACTTTTTTCTCAAAATGTAACTTTTTGCTCAAAATTAAAACGTTTTCTCAAAATGTAACTTTTTGCTCAAAATTAAAACGTTTTCTCAAAATGTAACTTTTTTCTCATAATCTCACTTTTTTCTCTCAATCTGACTTTATTTCTCATATTTTCGTTTTTCTCATAATTTCACTTTTTTTCGTCATATTTTAACTTTTTTCTCATAATTTCACTTTTTTTTCATATTTTAACTTTTTTCTCAAAATGTAACTTTTTGCTCAAAATTAAAACGTTTTCTCAAAATGTAACTTTTTTCTCATAATCTCACTTTTTTCTCTCAATCTGACTTTATTTCTCATATTTTCGTTTTTCTCATAATTTCACTTTTTTTCCGTCATATTTTAACTTTTTTCTCATAATCTCACTTTTTTCTCGTCATATTTTAACTTTTTTCTCATAATCTCACTTTTTTCTCTCAATCTGACCTCATATTTTCGTTTTTCTCATAATCTCACTTTTTTCTCTCAATCTGACTGTATTTCTCATATTTTCGTTTTTCTCATAATGTCACTTTTTTTCGTCATATTTTAACTTTTTTCTCATAATTTCACTTTTTTTTCATATTTTAACTTTTTGCTCAAAATTAAAACGTTTTCTCAAAATGTAACTTTCTCACTTTTTTCTCTCAATCTGACTGTATTTCTCATATTTTCGTTTTTCTCATAATTTCACTTTTTTTCCGTCATATTTTAACTTTTTTCTCATAATCTCACTTTTTTCTCTCAATCTGACTTTATTTCTCATATTTTCGTTTTTCTCATAATGTCACTTTTTTCTCTCAATCTGACTTTATTTCTCATATTTTCGTTTTTCTCATAATGTCACTTTTTTTCGTCATATTTTAACTTTTTTCTCATAATTTCACTTTTTTTTCATATTTTAACTTTTTTCTCATAATCTCACTTTTTTCTCTCAATCTGACTTTATTTCTCATATTTTCGTTTTTCTCATAATTTCACTTTTTTTCCGTCATATTTTAACTTTTTTCTCATAATTTCACTTTTTTCTCGTCATATTTTAACTTTTTTCTCATAATGTCACTTTTTTCTCTCAATCTGACTGTATTTCTCATATTTTCGTTTTTCTCATAATTTCACTTTTTTTTCATATTTTAACTTTTTTCTCATAATCTCACTTTTTTCTCTCAATCTGACTTTATTTCTCATATTTTCGTTTTTCTCATAATTTCACTTTTTTTCCGTCATATTTTAACTTTTTTCTCATAATTTCACTTTTTTCTCGTCATATTTTAACTTTTTTCTCATAATGTCACTTTTTTCTCTCAATCTGACTTTATTTCTCATATTTTCGTTTTTCTCATAATTTCACTTTTTTTCGTCATATTTTAACTTTTTTCTCATAATTTCACTTTTTTTTCATATTTTAACTTTTTTCTCAAAATGTAACTTTTTGCTCAAAATTAAAACGTTTTCTCAAAATGTAACTTTTTTCTCATAATCTCACTTTTTTCTCTCAATCTGACTTTATTTCTCATATTTTCGTTTTTCTCATAATTTCACTTTTTTTCCGTCATATTTTAACTTTTTTCTCATAATCTCACTTTTTTCTCGTCATATTTTAACTTTTTTCTCATAATCTCACTTTTTTCTCTCAATCTGACCTCATATTTTCGTTTTTCTCATAATCTCACTTTTTTCTCTCAATCTGACTGTATTTCTCATATTTTCGTTTTTCTCATAATGTCACTTTTTTTCGTCATATTTTAACTTTTTTCTCATAATTTCACTTTTTTTTCATATTTTAACTTTTTGCTCAAAATTAAAACGTTTTCTCAAAATGTAACTTTTTTCTCATAATCTCACTTTTTTCTCTCAATCTGACTGTATTTCTCATATTTTCGTTTTTCTCATAATTTCACTTTTTTTCCGTCATATTTTAACTTTTTTCTCATAATCTCACTTTTTTCTCTCAATCTGACTTTATTTCTCATATTTTCGTTTTTCTCATAATGTCACTTTTTTCTCTCAATCTGACTTTATTTCTCATATTTTCGTTTTTCTCATAATGTCACTTTTTTTCGTCATATTTTAACTTTTTTCTCATAATTTCACTTTTTTTTCATATTTTAACTTTTTTCTCATAATCTCACTTTTTTCTCTCAATCTGACTTTATTTCTCATATTTTCGTTTTTCTCATAATTTCACTTTTTTTCCGTCATATTTTAACTTTTTTCTCATAATTTCACTTTTTTCTCGTCATATTTTAACTTTTTTCTCATAATGTCACTTTTTTCTCATAATTTCACTTTTTTTCCGTCATATTTTAACTTTTTTCTCATAATTTCACTTTTTTCTCGTCATATTTTAACTTTTTTCTCATAATTTCACTTTTTTTTCATATTTTAACTTTTTTCTCAAAATGTAACTTTTTGCTCAAAATTAAAACGTTTTCTCAAAATGTAACTTTTTTCTCATAATCTCACTTTTTTCTCTCAATCTGACTTTATTTCTCATATTTTCGTTTTTCTCATAATTTCACTTTTTTTCCGTCATATTTTAACTTTTTTCTCATAATCTCACTTTTTTCTCGTCATATTTTAACTTTTTTCTCATAATCTCACTTTTTTCTCTCAATCTGACCTCATATTTTCGTTTTTCTCATAATCTCACTTTTTTCTCTCAATCTGACTGTATTTCTCATATTTTCGTTTTTCTCATAATGTCACTTTTTTTCGTCATATTTTAACTTTTTTCTCATAATTTCACTTTTTTTTCATATTTTAACTTTTTGCTCAAAATTAAAACGTTTTCTCAAAATGTAACTTTTTTCTCATAATCTCACTTTTTTCTCTCAATCTGACTGTATTTCTCATATTTTCGTTTTTCTCATAATTTCACTTTTTTTCCGTCATATTTTAACTTTTTTCTCATAATCTCACTTTTTTCTCTCAATCTGACTTTATTTCTCATATTTTCGTTTTTCTCATAATGTCACTTTTTTCTCTCAATCTGACTTTATTTCTCATATTTTCGTTTTTCTCATAATGTCACTTTTTTTCGTCATATTTTAACTTTTTTCTCATAATTTCACTTTTTTTTCATATTTTAACTTTTTTCTCATAATCTCACTTTTTTCTCTCAATCTGACTTTATTTCTCATATTTTCGTTTTTCTCATAATTTCACTTTTTTTTCCGTCATATTTTAACTTTTTTCTCATAATTTCACTTTTTTCTCGTCATATTTTAACTTTTTTCTCATAATGTCACTTTTTTCTCTCAATCTGACTTTATTTCTCATATTTTCGTTTTTCTCATAATTTCACTTTTTTTCGTCATATTTTAACTTTTTTCTCATAATTTCACTTTTTTTTCATATTTTAACTTTTTTCTCAAAATGTAACTTTTTGCTCAAAATTAAAACGTTTTCTCAAAATGTAACTTTTTTCTCATAATCTCACTTTTTTCTCTCAATCTGACTTTATTTCTCATATTTTCGTTTTTCTCATAATTTCACTTTTTTTCCGTCATATTTTAACTTTTTTCTCATAATCTCACTTTTTTCTCGTCATATTTTAACTTTTTTCTCATAATCTCACTTTTTTCTCTCAATCTGACCTCATATTTTCGTTTTTCTCATAATCTCACTTTTTTCTCTCAATCTGACTGTATTTCTCATATTTTCGTTTTTCTCATAATGTCACTTTTTTTCGTCATATTTTAACTTTTTTCTCATAATTTCACTTTTTTTTCATATTTTAACTTTTTGCTCAAAATTAAAACGTTTTCTCAAAATGTAACTTTTTTCTCATAATCTCACTTTTTTCTCTCAATCTGACTGTATTTCTCATATTTTCGTTTTTCTCATAATTTCACTTTTTTTCCGTCATATTTTAACTTTTTTCTCATAATCTCACTTTTTTCTCTCAATCTGACTTTATTTCTCATATTTTCGTTTTTCTCATAATGTCACTTTTTTCTCTCAATCTGACTTTATTTCTCATATTTTCGTTTTTCTCATAATGTCACTTTTTTTCGTCATATTTTAACTTTTTTCTCATAATTTCACTTTTTTTTCATATTTTAACTTTTTTCTCATAATCTCACTTTTTTCTCTCAATCTGACTTTATTTCTCATATTTTCGTTTTTCTCATAATTTCACTTTTTTTCCGTCATATTTTAACTTTTTTCTCATAATTTCACTTTTTTCTCGTCATATTTTAACTTTTTTCTCATAATGTCACTTTTTTCTCATAATTTCACTTTTTTTTCCGTCATATTTTAACTTTTTTCTCATAATTTCACTTTTTTCTCGTCATATTTTAACTTTTTTCTCATAATTTCACTTTTTTTTCATATTTTAACTTTTTTCTCAAAATGTAACTTTTTGCTCAAAATTAAAACGTTTTCTCAAAATGTAACTTTTTTCTCATAATCTCACTTTTTTCTCTCAATCTGACTTTATTTCTCATATTTTCGTTTTTCTCATAATTTCACTTTTTTTCCGTCATATTTTAACTTTTTTCTCATAATCTCACTTTTTTCTCGTCATATTTTAACTTTTTTCTCATAATCTCACTTTTTTCTCTCAATCTGACCTCATATTTTCGTTTTTCTCATAATCTCACTTTTTTCTCTCAATCTGACTGTATTTCTCATATTTTCGTTTTTCTCATAATGTCACTTTTTTTCGTCATATTTTAACTTTTTTCTCATAATTTCACTTTTTTTTCATATTTTAACTTTTTGCTCAAAATTAAAACGTTTTCTCAAAATGTAACTTTTTTCTCATAATCTCACTTTTTTCTCTCAATCTGACTGTATTTCTCATATTTTCGTTTTTCTCATAATTTCACTTTTTTTCCGTCATATTTTAACTTTTTTCTCATAATCTCACTTTTTTCTCTCAATCTGACTTTATTTCTCATATTTTCGTTTTTCTCATAATGTCACTTTTTTCTCTCAATCTGACTTTATTTCTCATATTTTCGTTTTTCTCATAATGTCACTTTTTTTCGTCATATTTTAACTTTTTTCTCATAATTTCACTTTTTTTTCATATTTTAACTTTTTTCTCATAATCTCACTTTTTTCTCTCAATCTGACTTTATTTCTCATATTTTCGTTTTTCTCATAATTTCACTTTTTTTCCGTCATATTTTAACTTTTTTCTCATAATTTCACTTTTTTCTCGTCATATTTTAACTTTTTTCTCATAATGTCACTTTTTTCTCTCAATCTGACTGTATTTCTCATATTTTCGTTTTTCTCATAATTTCACTTTTTTTTCATATTTTAACTTTTTTCTCAAAATGTAACTTTTTGCTCAAAATTAAAACGTTTTCTCAAAATGTAACTTTTTTCTCATAATCTCACTTTTTTCTCTCAATCTGACTTTATTTCTCATATTTTCGTTTTTCTCATAATGTCACTTTTTTTCGTCATATTTTAACTTTTTTCTCATAATCTCACTTTTTTCTCTCAATCTGACTTTATTTCTCATATTTTGCCTTTCCCCTCAGAATCTGGAGGTGCGTTCAGGCTCCCCAACAGAAACCCGTCCTCCCAGCGTCTCTCCTGTAACTCACCGGCCTCACAGCGAGCTGCTCAGAATCTCCGACACCTGAGCGTTCGTCTGCTCGTCAGAATCCACTTCCTGTACTCCTCCCTCCTCCTCCTCCCCCCCCCTCCACCACCACAGACACCCCCACTGCCTCCCCCCCCACAAAGATGCGTCTAACATGGGGCCTTCCTCCCCCCTCTCCTCCCCCCCGCTGCCTCCCCCTCCGGCTCTCCAGAACGCAGGAGGCGTGGCTAACGAAGGTGGGGGAGTCGATGGAGGGGGGGAAATCCGTCTGCTGGGTGTACACCCCCTCGGAGAGAGAGAGAGACCCCCCCTCTCCCCCCTCATCCCCCCGGAGCCACCGAGGGGTGAAGTACGTTCCTCCCCCCCCCCGCTGACTGCGAGAGAGGAGCTTTCGTTTGGAGGGGGGGTTACAGAGAGGCCTCAGGGGGGGAGAGAGGGGAGAGAGGGAGAGGTCCTCCAGGGGCAGGAGGGGGGAGAGAGGCCTCAGGTTGGGAGAGAGGGGGGAGAGGTCCTCCAGGGGCAGTAGGGGGGAGAGAGGGAAGTCTTTGGATGGAGAGGGGGAGAGAGGGAAGAAGCTGGAGGAGAGGGGGAGGTCTGAGGGGGGGCAGACGCTGTACCTGAGGGGGAGAAAAGGGAGGTTTCAAAGGTGCATAATAGATCCTCTTTTTATTTACTGTGATATCCTGTTTCCATAGTTACTTCATCTCCTCATATCCTCATCCCTTCTTCCCTTCATCTCCTCATCCCTTCATCTCTTCATCCCTTCATCTCTTCATCTCTTCATCTCTTCATCCCTTCACCCCTTCATCTCCTCATCTCTTCATCTCCTCATCCCCTCATCCCTTCATCTCCTCATCCCTTCATATCCTCATCCCTTCATCTCTTCATCCCTTCATCTCTTCATCTCTTCATCCCTTCATCTCTTCATCTCCTCATCCCTTCATCCCCTCATCCCTTCATCTCCTCATCCCTTCATCTCCTCATCCCTTCATCTCCTCATCTCTTCATCCCTTCATCTATTCATCTCCTCATCCCTTCATCCCTTCATCTCCTCATCCCTTCATCTCTTCATCTCTTCATCTCCTCATCCCTTCATCCCCTCATCTCCTCATCCCTTCATATCCTCATCCCTTCATCTCCTCATCCCTTCATCTATTCATCTCCTCATCCCTTCATCTCCTCATCCCTTCATCTCTTCATCCCTTCATCTATTCAACTCCTCATCCCTTCATCCCCTCATCCCTTCATCCCTTCATCTCTTCATCTCTTCATCCCTTCATCTCTTCATCTCCTCATCCCTTCATCCCCTCATCTCCTCATCCCTTCATATCCTCACCCCTTCATCTCCTCATCCCTTCATCTCTTCATCCCTTCATCTATTCATCTCCTCATCCCTTCATCTCCTCATCACCTCATCCCTTCATCTCCTCATCCCTTCATATTCTCATCCCTTCATCTCCTCATCCCTTCATCTATTCATCTCCTCATCCCTTCATCACCTCATCTCTTCATCTCTTCATCCCTTCTTCCCTTAATCTCCTCATCCCTTCATCTCTACATCCCTTCATCTCTTCTTCCCTTCATCTCTTCATCCCTTCATCTCTTCATCCCTTCATCTCTTCATCTCTACATCTCTTCATCTCTTCATCCCTTCATCTCTTCATCCCTGCTTCCCTTCATTTCATCTCCTCATCCCTTCATCACTTCATCCCTTCATCTCCTCATCACTTCATCTCCTCATCCCTTCATCCCTTCACTTCATCCCTTCATCCCTAAGTGTTACCTGAGCTCGTGGGTCTGCAGCACGTCGGGGGCGCTGCCGCCCAGCGAGTGCAGTGCCTGCTGGGAGAGGTGTTGGGGGGGGGGAGTAGAGCAGGTCCAGGTCTCGGGGGCTCACAGCGTCGCTGGAGTCGTAGTCGCTGTCTGTGGGGAGGAAGACCTCCGAGGACCCGTCCTCATCGGAGCCCAGCAGGGAGTCTGAGGGCAGCAGAGGATCCGCTTTAGATTTCAGTTTTTTAAATGTTCTTTCACACTTTGGATCATTTTCTGCATTTTTTAACTTTTTCTAATGAGTCCATTTTTTTTATGAAAATGTCACGTTAAAAAAAAACACGTTAAAAAAGAAAAAGACAAATAACGTTTCTTCTATAAATGTCGAAAAATGTGAAGTTTGTTCTGAATTTTTTTTTCTAAATTTCACATTTTTTTCTTAATTGTTTTAATTTGATAATAATTCCCCAAAAAAATGTCCACAACAA
>CM070437.1:1298062-1315562 GCA_036324595.1 Champsocephalus gunnari | reverse complement strand
AGAGACATGAGGAAGAGGGGACACATGTTGATGTAGAAGAGACATGAATAAGAGGGGACACATGTTGATGTAGCAGAGACATGAAGAAGAGGGGACACATGTTGATGTAGAAGAGACATGAAGAAGAGGGGACACATGTTGATGTAGAAGAGACATGAAGAAGAGGGGACACATGTTGATGTAGAAGAGACATGGAGAAGAGGGGACACATGTTGATGTAGAAGAGACAGGAAGAAGAGGGGACACATGTTGATGTAGAAGAGACATGAAGAAGAGGGGACACATGTTGATGTAGAAGAGACAGGAAGAAGAGGGGACACATGTTGATGTAGAAGAGACATGAGGAAGAGGGGACACATGTTGATGTAGAAGAGACATGAATAAGAGGGGACACATGTTGATGTAGCAGAGACACGAGGAAGGGGACTCTGCAGAAGAGGGGACGCTCCTCACCTGGATGGTGATGATGAGGATGTCGAGGGCGTACGGCTCCTCGGGCGTGGACAGACTCTTCCTCTGACTCTGCAGCTTGCTGACGGGCATCCACTTCCCCCCGCCGAGTGTGTTTGTGTGCGTGCTGTCGGCCTCACGCGTCGTCACCAGCAACACGTTGCCGTGGCGATCCTTAATGGGCTCGTAGTGCACCCGGCCCAGGTTGTGTGTCCCCAGGAGGACCTGAAGACAGGAACACCCACACACACACATCATTATCAAAGTCAACTTTAATGTCAATCTTTCAGTTTGTGTGTACAGAGGGATCGAAACACCGTGTCCCACAATCCAGAATACAAAAATACAAATGTGTATACAAATATATATCATATCGATAAAAAGCCATTCCACCTCCTGCAGTGTTCGATAGGAGTTAATGCATGTCAACGGTCTGCAGAGACTAAAGTACCTGAGTTTCTTTCCACTACTTCCCCTACTCATTGACCTTTCATCCATTACAGTCATCCAATTTGAATTCTTCCTACATTTCTAGTTGTTGCTCAGAATATGATTCATTTCTCTCAACATTTCTATTTATTTCCAAATGTAACTTTTATTAAAAAAAAATTCTTCAGATTTCGGTCTCTTTTAAAAAAATATTTATTTTAATGTTGAATTAAGAAAAAAACTCAGAGGGATAAAAAATGAAAATAGTCATTACCTCAAGCAAATAATAAAACCATAACAAGCACAACTAAAGTCTGTGTGTGTCTGTGTGTGTGTCTGTGTGTGTGTCTGTGTGTGTACCTGCATCTGTCCGGCGGCGGTCAGCATCTTGTGTCTGGCCTGCAGCGTGGAGGAAGATGACGTGGAGACAGACATGCTCTGCCTCAACCAGCGCACATCCTCCCACATACAGGAGAGCTGCACACACACACACACACACACACACACACACACACACACACACACACACACACACACACACACACACACACACACACACACACACACACACACACACACACACACACACACACACACACACACACACACACACACACACACACACACACACACACACACACACACACACACACACACAGAGAGATTTAAAAACACGAGTATATCCAACAGGATCCTTACAGCTGATAACTCCTGACAGGAAGTGGCAGGTAACACATGAGGATCTCTGATTGAAAGTAATATTAATGATAATAATAATATAATGAGTGAATGTAATATCAGGTACAGACATTTAAGATTAAAGTTATTAGAATAAAGCAGATGGAGGGCTCAGTGTATGAGGGCACCTCGGTGAACCACAGGAAGTCCTTTTAGTAATACGTTAGTAATACTTAGAGCGTACCTTGGTGAACCACAGGAAGTCCTTTTAGTAATACGTTAGTAATACTTAGAGCGTACCTTGGTGAACCACAGGAAGTCCTTTTAGTAATACGTTAGTAATACTTAGAGCGTACCTCGGTGAACCACAGGAAGTCCTTTTAGTAATACGTTAGTAATACTTAGAGGGCACCTCGGTGAACCACAGGAAGTCCTTTTAGTAATACTTAGAGCGTACCTTGGTGAACCACAGGAAGTCCTTTTAGTAATATGTTAGTAATACTTAGAGGGCACCTCGGTGAACCACAGGAAGTCCTTTTAGTAATACGTTAGTAATACTTAGAGCGTACCTTGGTGAACCACAGGAAGTCCTGCATCAGGGAGCTGCTGTAGGAGTCGTCCACCTCCACGATGGGGATCTGATCCTCTGCCGTCACCAGCAGGGAGTCTTTATGGTGCAACACCACCGCCAGGTACACCCCCCTGCACAGGTGCATCATGGGAAGTCAGGTGAGGTGAGAGGGGGGTTACATAGAAACCTTTCAAGTCTTTCTCATCATGTGCTCAGCAGCTACAGAGTAGATATGGAGATGACACACTGAAGTCCTCCTCCAGCAGAGCAACATGAATATATAGAACAGATGAAACAGATAAATCAAATAAAAGATAGATGCAGTCATTTTTCATAAATCCTGACATTCTCTGAAAATCTCATAATCCTGACTTTTTTTCCTTCTGAATATCCAAAAAATCATGAATTTAAAAAAGAGGACAATTCTGACTTTTTCTCAAAATCATCAAAATTCTGACTTTTTCTCAAAATCATCAAAATTCTGACTTTTTCTCAAAATCATCAAAATTCTGACTTTATCTCAAAATCATCAAAATTAAGACTTTTTCTCAAAATTATGACTTTTTCTCAAAATTATGACTTTTTCTCAAAATTATCAAAATTATGACTTTTTCTCAAAATTATCAAAATTCCGACTTTTTCGAAAAATTATCAAAATTCTAAATTTTTCGAAAAATTATCAAAATTCTAAATTTTTCGAAAAATTATCAAAATTCTCAATTTTTCGAAAAAATTATCAAAATGTTAAAATTCTGACTTTTTTCTGTAAATCCTAAAAAATCTGACTTTTTCCCGAAAATGGAAGTTTCACGTCTTCATCAGCGTGTGCTCAGCATAACTGGGATGATATATTAGATGAATAATCAGCACGACGCACACAGATGCACGTTCTGGACGCCCCTCACAGAGCTCAGGAGGTTAACGACGGCCTGCGGGACGAAACAGTCCTCGGGTCTGAATGTGATGTTTTAACACTTCACGAACCTCTTCAGCGTCTTCACGAACTTGTTGGAGGAGTTGAAGAGATGTTTGAGACTCCGAGAGACCGACTGCTTCCTGCTGGGGTTCTGCAGCTTCGACGAGTCTGACACCACCGAAGAAGAAAGAAGGGAGGGGGAGAAAGGGAAATGTAGTCTTTAGTATGAGAGGAGTTTAGTAATACTTTGTAGTCTCTTTAGTAATATTTGTAGTCTTTTAGTAATACTCTGTAGTCTCTTTAGTAATACTCTGTAGTCTCTTTGTAATACTCAGTAGTCTCTTAGTAATACTTTGTAGTCTTTTAGTAATACTCTGTAGTCTTTTAGTAATACTCAGTAGTCTCTTAGTAATACTTTGTAGTCTCTTTAGTAATACTCTGTAGTCTCTTTAGTAATACTCTGTAGTCTTTTAGTAATACTTTGTAGTCTTTTAGTAATACTTTGTAGTCTCTTAGTAATACTTTGTAGTCTCTTAGTAATACTTTGTAGTCTCTTTAGTAATACTTTATAGTCTCTTTAGTAATACTTTGTAGTCTTTTAGTAATACTTTGTAGTCTCTTAGTAATACTTTGTAGTCTCTTAGTAATACTTTGTAGTCTCTTTAGTAATACTTTGTAGTCTCTTAGTAATACTTTGTAGTCTCTTAGTAATACTTTGTAGTCTCTTTAGTAATACTTTGTAGTCTCTTAGTAATACTCTGTAGTCTTTTAGTAATACTTTGTAGTCTCTTCAGTAATACTTAGTAGTCTCTTTGTAATACTTTGTAGTCTCTTTAGTAATACTTAGTAGTCTTTTAGTAATACTCTGTAGTCTCTTTGTAATACTTTGTAGTCTTTTAGTATCGATTTTAAATTATTTGTTGTGTTTTTGTATCGCTTTGTAATACTTTTGTATTCTTTTGTGTCTCTTTGCAGTCATAATTAAGTGATAGTTGTTTTCCAATGTGTGTGTGTGTGTCAGTGTGTGTGTATGTGTGTCCAGTGTGTGTGTGTGTGTGTGTGTGTGTACAGGTCAGCGGGTCAGTCAGTCTCCCATGATGCCGTCTGTCTGACTGTTATCTGTTACGGTTCTCTCTCTCTGCGATGCCAATCTCAGAAACCACAGCGTCCTTCTTAAACTGCGACTAATTAACCGTTAGCTAATTAAAGTGAACAACAAGTAAACAACACACACACACACACACACACACACACACACACACACACACACACACACACACACACACACACACACACACACTGGGGTTTCATGGTGATATCTGCTGTTTTCCGTCTCCTCTGAAGAAGTGAATCACAGCTTCCCGTTACTCAGGGTTCACAGGCAGCGTTATATATATATATATATATATATATATATTTATATATATATATATATATATTTATATATATATATATAGATGTATACCTTTATTTATCTCACCTTGCCTCCCCTGTTCTGCTGAGGTGGTTAGTTTCTGAAGCTGTTTGATTTGACATCTGAGAGGAAGTACTCCAATTAATACTGCAGTACACCTGAGAGGAAGTACTCTAATTAATACTGCAGTACACCTGAGAGGAAGTACTCTAATTAATACTGCAGTACACCTGAGAGGAAGTACTCCAATTAATACTGCAGTACACCTGAGAGGAAGTACTCTAATTAATACTGCAGTACACCTGAGAGGAAGTACTCTAATTAATACTGCAGTACACCTGAGAGGAAGTACTCTAATTAATACTGCAGTACACCTGAGAGGAAGTACTCCAATTAATACTGCAGTACACCTGAGAGGAAGTACTCCAATTAATACTGCAGTACACCTAAGAGGAAGTACTCTAATTAATACTGCAGTACACCTGAGAGGAAGTACTCTAATTAATACTGCAGTACATCTGAGAGGAAGTACTCCAATTAATACTGCAGTACACCTGAGAGGAAGTACTCTAATTAATACTGCAGTACACCTGAGAGGAAGTACTCTAATTAATACTGCAGTACACCTGAGAGGAAGTACTCTAATTAATACTGCAGTACACCTGAGAGGAAGTACTCCAATTAATACTGCAGTACACCTGAGAGGAAGTACTCCAATTAATACTGCAGTACACCTAAGAGGAAGTACTCTAATTAATACTGCAGTACACCTGAGAGGAAGTACTCTAATTAATACTGCAGTACATCTGAGAGGAAGTACTCTAATTAATACTGCAGTACACCTGAGAGGAAGTACTCTAATTAATACTGCAGTACATCTGAGAGGAAGTACTCTAATTAATACTGCAGTACATCTGAGAGGAAGTACTCTAATTAATACTGCAGTGTGTGTGTGTGTGTGTGTAACATCTCACCTGTGCAGCAGTAGTGTGTGTGTGTGTGTGTGTGTGTGTGTGTGTGTGTGTGTGTGTGTAACATCTCACCTGTGCAGCAGTAGTGTGTGTGTGTGTGGGTGTGTGTGTAACATCTCACCTGTGCAGCAGTAGTGTGTGTGTGTGTGTGTGTGTGGGTGTGTGTGTAACATCTCACCTGTGCAGCAGTAGTGTGTGTGTGTGTGTGTGTGTGGGTGTGTGTGTAACATCTCACCTGTGCAGCAGTAGTGTGTGTGTGTGGCTCGGACCTGCTGCAGCAGCCTCTCCATCGCCTCGATGTGGCCCCTCCTCCGCGGAACCTCACACTCCCTCCAGCCTGCACGCACACGCACACACACACACACACACACACACACACACACACACACATTATTGTATAAACATATTACAATTTTTTTTTAAATGTAACTATTTCTGGTTCTATAGATCTGTGTTGATGGAGCTGATGACTCTGTAGCGCAGAGGAGAGAGAGTCATTTATGGGTCATATCTGCAGCCTGGAGTCAGAGTGATTAACGTGTTTAATGTGTTTAATGTATATAATGTGTATAATGTGTATAATGTATATAATGTGTATAATGTATATAATGTGTATAAAGAGGGTCCTGATGGAGCTGACTCACTGGAGGGAGCCGCAGAGGGGGGTTAAAGCTGCGGCTGGAGGCCCCCACCCCCTCATGTTGTAGGCCGACACCCGGACGTAGTACAGCCGACCCTGAGAGGCACACAGAGGGGACGCTCAAATACTGCTGGACTCAGGGTTAGTGGGTGGGGCGACACATACGAGGAATCTGGCTTTGTGTTGTGGTGCAAACATTCAAGTAAAGCAGATAGAAAACGATTTGAAGAAAACTATATTAAAAAACATATAGTAACATATAGCAGTATTTTTGTGTCTTTGTGGTCTTCAGTGTGAAGACACACACACACACACACACACACACACACACACACACACACACACACACACACACACACACACACACACACACACACACACACACACACACACACACACACACACACACACACACACACACACACACACACACACACACACACACACACACACACACACACACACACACACACACACACACACACACACACAACTTGGAGATATAACCACTGTGGTGTTATTGTGTGTGTGTGTGTGTGTTAGCCAATAGGAGTGAAGCCTTACGGGCACGGTTCAGTGACGTCATAGGCAGAGGACATGTTATGGTAACGGAGCATGTGAGCTAGGGGTGTGCTAGCATGTGGGCTACCAATAAAGAGACACGTAATTGTGACAGTTGAACCCACGTGTATTATTGAATAACACGACAACCACTATTTTCAATGTGTGGGGATAAAGGACGCACAAAATATTACGGTCAAATGTAAACTGTGTGCAGACAGAAAGCATGGTCCACATCGAATAACAGCAATGCCAATCTCCTGAAGCACCTAACTAATGTACATGGGGCTGTAAAACTAGTCGCCACAGACCCCACCGTCTCCACCACCGGCAGCGACCCAGGTGGAGCACCGTCTAAACGGCCAAACAACGATCTTTTAAATCGCCACATGTCACCCAGAGCGAGCTGAACGGATGTATTGCCAGGTATGTTGTTGAGGACATGCTGCCCATCGCAACGGTCGAGGCTGTTGCCTTCAGAGAACTAGTCAACAAAATACCAGTGAAAGCATTTCATTTTCAATGTTATTGTTATTATTTTTAAATGTTTCTAATTTAGTAACTAATAAAGTAACTAGTTACTTTTTTGAGAGCAGTAACTATAACTATTACTTACTTTTTAAAAGTAACTTGCCCAACACTGGTGACTGTGTGTGTGTGTGTGTGTGTGTGTGTGTGTGTGTGTGTGTGTATGTGTGTGTGTGTGTGTGTGTGTGTGTGTATGTGTGTGTGTGTGTGTGTGTGTGTGTGTGTGTGTGTGTGTGTGTGTGTAATGAAGGACTGTAACCTCTCTAAATGTCATCAACGCTGCTCAGCATGACGGCTCAGTTATAACAGCAATAAAAACACAGATTTAATACAAACAGAGGAGGAAGAAGTACTTTGTTAAAGCCCCTGTCACACTGTCCTGAAATTCACACCCGATGGACACACAAATATGGAATTGTGAATTTCGCACGAAGATGGCCCCGAACACAAAGGCAACATTTACATTACATGTAAGACATACAACTGCAACGAAAGTAACACAAACAATGATGATACTGCACTGATGTCTTCAGACTGTGGTTTACTTTCGTCTTTATATGTAGAAAATATTACTTTTTCTCCGTCATGTTGTTGTTTCCATAGAAACAACAACTTCCTGTCAACTGTCCTTCAACATAATATATTATATCCTTTTTAGTTTCACAGAACACAAATTGGGTTATTTACATAATATGTTTACATGATTTTGTTGTGCAATAAAACAACCCGATGGACACACGATAAAGGAAACGTTCAAATTCGGCTGTGATCGTAGCATCGGGCCGCTCGTGACTGAGGGCATCTTAAGCCATCGTGTGACCGCCGGTGGAGTTTCTCAGGCTCCGGCAGCAACTCCGTGAGCGGCAACTTCGTAAGGCACTCGTGAGGGCATCTTGTCAAGTCGTGTCATCTTCGTGTTATCATCGGTGCCATCGGGCATTCGCCCCGATCAGAGTGAGGGTGAATGCACCGATGATAACACGAAGACGACACAATTTGACAAGTTGCCCTCACGAGTGCCTTACGAAGTTGCCGCTCACGAAGTTGCTGCCGGAGCCTGAGAAACTCCCCCGGCGGTCACACGATGGCTCAGACGCCCTCACGAACGGCCCGATGTTGCTACGATCACAGCCGAATTTGAATGTTTCCTTTATCGTGTGTCCATCGGGTGTCAATTTCGGGACAGTGTGACAGGGGCTTAAAGGGGAAGGACTGAAGTATTTCATTAATACAAATACTCAGAGACCCAAAAGTTCTCATTATGGCCTGCTTTAGAATGATATATACTAAAGGATCGTATTTGATTTACCGTGGTGAGGTTGCTGATGGTGGCTCTGAGGCTCAGGTTCTCCAGCAGCATCTCTCCAGCCAGCAGAGAGAAGTCCTGCAGACAGCTCCACTCCACTGGGAACACACCGTGTATCACTCTATGTATCACTCTATATATCACTATGTATGACTCTACATATCACTCTATGTATCACTCTATATATCACTCTATATATCACTCTATGTATCACTCTATATATCACTCTACATATCACTCTACGTATCACTCTACGTATCACTCTATATATCACTATATATCACTCTATGTATCACTCTATGTATCACTCTATATATCACTCTATGTATCACTCTATATATCACTCTATGTATCACTCTACGTATCACTCTATATATCACTCTATGTATCACTCTATATATCACTCTATATATCACTCTATGTATCACTCTATATATCACTCTACATATCACTCTACGTATCACTCTACATATCACTCTACGTATCACTCTATATATCACTATATATCACTCTATGTATCACTCTACGTATCACTCTATATATCACTCTATGTATCACTCTATATATCACTCTATATATCACTCTATGTATCACTCTATATATCACTCTATGTATCACTCTACGTATCACTCTACGTATCACTCTACGTATCACTCTATGTATCACTCTATATATCACTCTATGTATCACTCTATGTATCACTCTACGTATCACTCTACATATCACTCTACGTATCACTCTACATATCACTCTACGTATCACTCTATGTATCACTCTACGTATCACTCTACATATCACTCTACGTATCACTCTACATATCACTCTACGTATCACTCTACATATCACTCTATATATCACTCTATGTATCACTCTACATATCACTCTACATATCACTCTATGTATCACTCTATGTATCACTCTACGTATCACTCTACATATCACTCTACGTATCACTCTACATATCACTCTATATATCACTCTATGTATCACTCTATATATCACTCTATATATGAGATAATACTAGTTATTGTGAGGTCACAGCTTCTCAGGTAGAGGCGAGGAGGTGAACACTGAATGTAATAGATTGATAATAAAGTGGAGAATAACTTGTGTATTTCTGTGTGTTAAGTTGCTGTGTTGTGTTTATTACAGTATGTGTGTGTTTCCGTATATTTATTGGCATTTATCTGTGTACTTCTGTGTATTTCTACCTCTGTATTTAGTGTTAACAGTAGAGCTGAGGCTCTGTAGTGTGTATACAGTGTATATTATGTGCACTTCTGTGTATTTGTACCTCTGTATTTGGTGATCACAGTAGAGTTGAGGCTCTGAGGCTCCTGGAAGTTGACGCTCAGGGACGAGCTGCTGCTCACACTCAGACGGACCACAGACGGGGCCTCCGGGGCTCCTGAGCAGGGGCACACACACACAGGTTCAAAATAAACTTTATTAACAATTATAACATCTGACAGTTAGATCCTCCTGTAGTCGCCTCTTTGACGTCTCCTTGTGTGGCTATCTCTCCAGCTTCCCTCTGAACAGAGTGTGTGTGTGTGCACGTGTGTGTGTGCACGTGTGTGTTTGTGTGAGAGTGTGTGTGTCTCACATCAGGTGTGTGTGTGAGTGTGTGTGTGTGTGTGTGTGTGTGTGTGTGTGCGCGTGTGTGTGTCATCAGGTGTGTGTGTGAGAGGGTGTGTGTGTGAGTGTGTGTGTGTCTCACATCAGGTGTGTGTGTGTCACATCAGGTGTGTGTGTTTCACATCAGGTGTGTGTGTGTCACATCAGGTGTGTGTGTTTCACATCAGGTGTGTGTGTCATCAGGTGTGTGTGTGTGAGAGGGTGTGTGTGTGTCTCACATCAGGTGTGTGTGTGTGCATGCGTGTGTGTGTCATCAGGTGTGTGTGTGTGTGAGGGTGTGTGTGTGTGTCTCACATCAGGTGTGTGTGTGTGTCACATCAGGTGTGTGTGACACCAGGTGTGTGTGTGTGGGTGTGTGAGAGGGTGTGTGTGTGTCTCACATTAGGGGTGTGTGTGTCACATCAGGTGTGTGTGTCACATCAGGTGTGTGTGTGTGGGTGTGTGTGAGGGTGTGTGTGTTTCTCACATCAGGTGTGTGTGAGTGTTATATCACTTTGTGATGAAGAGCCCGCAGGCAGGTAGATGTTTTATTAGCCTCTATCACTCGCGTGAGGCAGTCGCAATTTCCACAGGCTCCCACTACCTGCTAGCATCTGGCTCTGCTGCTTACACACTAAGCGAAGAGACGGAGTGGATCCACGCTTCAGGCTTGGCCTGCTCCCACCTGTCCTTTGCTGCTGTGCTGGTTTGCTCCAGGAGCATCAGATACTGTGTGCTGGTCTGGGAGAATGGCCCATATCAGATTCTGCTGAGCCTGTTAACTGTGTTGGACGATGAGAAGGTCTCTAGTCATCCTGAGGAGTCCACTGGACTCAGGTCTGTTCTGCCCCGCAGTGGGCATCCCCTGCAGAGGCTCGGATGTGTTGCTCAAACACTCACCGGTTGCCTCGTCACAGACAATCTGCTCGACACAATATGTTTGTCTTTTTTGTTTTCCTGCGATGATGGTTCTTCAGGACTGCTTCTTCAGCTCTAATCACACTCTCGCAGACTTCTCCGGTGATTCTAAAGTAGATGGCGGTGTGTGTGTGTGTGTGTGTGTGTGTGTGTGTGTGTGTGTGTGTGTGTGTCGCTTAAGAGGAAAAGATGCCTGGTTTTTGTTGTTAATACTGTCAGGAAATGTCCACCCTAACCCTGGTCCGCCCAGTAGTAATAGCCACATCTCTACTCCTGCTGATTCTAAAGCTATGTCTGGGTTGGGTTTCATCCTCTTGAATGTGCGCAGTCTGTTAGGTAAACTAGATGTTTTCCGTATCTGGGCTCGACTGACCCTGACGTCACTGTCTTATCTGAAACATGGCTAAGTCTCTTCTGGCCTCTGACGTTGCCTTAATGGTTTTAATGTGTATCGTACCGACCGGCCTAATGAAGGTGGTGGCGTTGACATTTATGTTCAGAATAAGTTCAGTGTAACCACATTAGTTTCCAAATCGATCAGTAAGCAATTTGAATTGTTAGCCTTAAATATAGAAGTGACAAAGGGTCAAAGGTCATGGTGGTGGGCTGCTACAGACCCCCCTCAGCTGGCAAAGACTCTTTGTCTTCACTAGCAAATCTTTTACCACAGCTAGACTACAAGGACATAGAGCTGCTTGGAGGTTTGAACTGGGACTGGTGAACTGCAGGGTCAGAGGATTTAAAAACCTTTGTACCTCTTTGAATGTTACTCAGATTGTGGACAGTCCGACTCGCCCTGACATCAAGTCCCTGATGAATCCTCCCTAATTATCTCACTCTAACTAATGCTGCAGATGTTACATACACTTTCTAACCTCCCCCTCAGCACGAACACAATCTCTAAAGTGTGGAAGTCAGCGTGTGTCCTGCCTTTGCTGAAAGGAGGGGAGGCCACCTTACTGAATAACTATAGCCAGTCTCTAAGTGGTCAGTTCTGGCTCAGGCTCTTGAACGCCTCGTGAGGGAACAGGTAAAGGAGTTTTTATGTAACCATGACAACCTGTCTGAGCATCAGTCCGGCTTCAGAGAGCAGCGCAGCACCATCACTGCCACGATGAACGTGTGAACGATGAGGAGAGTATCTAGATGATAAGCAGAGTTGAGCAGCTCTGTTTGTTGACCTGTCCAAAGCGTTCGACACGTGGATCATCTCACCTTGAAGCAGAGGCTTTAAGCCTCTCGAGGTGTGTCTTATTTTCTGGACTTCTTGAGGTCGTGATAATGCATCTCGTTCGGCATCATTTATGTGTCACGTTGCATCTTTCTGTTTCTTCTCGTCTCGTTGTGTGATGGACTTTCCAACTAGAACATGTTTTATAGCTGCAACACACTTAAATAATTAACCTGCAGATCAGAGGTCAGGTGTCGCACGCAAGCACGCACGCACTTACACACGCAAGTACGCACGCACGGAATAAAATATAATAAAATAAAATACATTATAATAAAACATAGATAATGATGTACTGACGTGCGTGCAGGAATCCGGCCCTCATGCGGCGGTACAGTTTGCTCCTCCACTCCCAGGCTTTCAGGGTCTTGTCCTTCTGACAGGCCTCCAGAGAGAGACCCTCCCTCTGAGCCTGAGAGGACAGATCAGCTGCTCGGAGCTCCGCCTCCTGCACCAGGGAGCCAATCAGAGCCTCCCGAGCCTCCACGCTCACAACTGCAAACACATGCACAGGAAACAGAGAGGGAGAAGGTGAGGAAACGCTGCAATACTTAAACAGAGACACAGCGAGACATTCGGTTGTTACACAGGGAATACATGTGAAGTGCACGTGGAATACATGTGAAGTACACGTGGAATACATGTGAAGTGCACGTGGAATACATGTGAAGTGCACGTGGAATACATGTGAAGTGCACGTGGAATACATGTGAAGTGCACGTGGAATACATGTGAAGTGCACGTGGAATACATGTGAAGTGCACGTGGAATACATGTGAAGTGCACGTGGAATACATGTGAAGTGCACGTGGAATACATGTGAAGTGCACGTGGAATACATGTGAAGTGCACGTGGAATACATGTGAAGTGCACGTGGAATACATGTGAAGTGCACGTGGAATACATGTGAAGTACACGTGGAATACACGTGGAATACATGTGAAGTGCACGTGGAATACATGTGAAGTACACGTGGAATACATGTGAAGTGCACGTGGAATACATGTGAAGTGCACGTGGAATACATGTGAAGTGCACGTGGAATACATGTGAAGTACACGTGGAATACATGTGAAGTGCACGTGGAATACATGTGAAGTACACGTGGAATACATGTGAAGTGCACGTGGAATACATGTGAAGTGCACGTGGAATACATGTGAAGTGCACGTGGAATACAGTACAATCTTCAGTTCATAGATGTCTCCGTGTCGCGCTGCGTCCAGTAATTGTTGGCAATGTTGGAGCTTTTAATCACATTTCAGTCAGAATGTGTTGCTAGGTAACACATCTGCCCTGAGGCCTTCAGAGGCAACCTTGAAGCTTAAAACAAATAGCAATGAAACTGTTGCATTGACCAATCAGATTGACCGTTCAGTCACTTCTTATCTTTAATTTAAACGACATCATGACTAAAGGTGAACGCTGCCTCTCTGCACTTTATTCTGAAGGCGGAGGTGTCACTTCCTGTCGTTAGCTGCTAACGGCCGCTAACTGCCGCTAACGGCTGCTAACGGCTGCAACCGGCCGCTAACGGCTGCTAACGGCTGCAAATTGAAAAGGCTGTAAATGAGTTTCTCGTCTGACTGACGCCTGAATATAAACCTGCGGGGACTCGTACATGAACACACACAGTGATTGACTCTTGAGGAATGAGCTGCAGAGATTTAACTGTGTTTGTTTACAACGATGGGATTGTACGACTGCCGTGAGGAGACCCCTACACACACAGACACACACACACACACACACACACGCCCACCCACACACACACACACACACACACACACACACACACACACACACACACACACACACACACACACACACACACACACACACACACACACACACACACACACACACACACACACCCACACACACACACACACACACACACTTATTTGTACGTGAATCAAATGTCAAACACATACTGAAAGACGTTTCCTCTAATACGATATGAAACAGATGTGCTAGAAAATGATTGAAATTCCTCAAACCCAAAGCACTGCTGATAAATGTACACATTTAGGGCTTTAACCAACGACGGTCCCATTATGGATTCGTTTGGTTTTCTTCCGATGTAAAGGTTTAAAAAGCCAGAAAACATTGCTTTCAAGGTTCACAGAGCGCAGAGATATTCCCTTTCTCTGTGAGTCTGCGGCTCGGTGACCCTTCACATTTATCTCGTGTGAAACTTGTTTCCTGACATTTCCCTCCAGGTGGCCGCGCTCTGCAGGTAATGATGTTCCTGAGGGTCAGTCGGCTCCTTTTCATCGTGTTCTGCAGACCATCGGGCGGAAATTGGGTTCATTGTTGGAGACAAAAATCACTTCAGATCAGTAGAAGGACACAGCTGTGCTTTCAGAGTTATGTTGGAGCGTTTCTCATATAACAACGTTTACAGCCCAACATTAGCCACCTTTAGCTTAGCGGTGGTGACGTGAAGTCATGTGACCGTGCTGTAGTTCCTTTATAGCCCAACATTAGCCACCTTTAGCTTAGCGGTGGTGACGTGAAGTCATGTGACCGTGCTGTAGTTCCTTTATAGCCCAACATTAGCCTCCTTTAGCTTAGCGGTGGTGACGTGAAGTCATGTGACCGTGCTGTAGTTCCTTTATAGCCCAACATTAGCCTCCTTTAGCTTAGCGGTGGTGACGTGAAGTCATGTGACCGTGCTGTAGTTCCTTTATAGCCCAACATTAGCCTCCTTTAGCTTAGCGGTGGTGACGTGAAGTCATGTGACCGTGCTGTAGTTCCTTTATAGCCCAACATTAGCCTCCTTTAGCTTAGCGGTGGTGACGTGAAGTCATGTGACCGTGCTGTAGTTCCTTTATAGCCCAACATTAGCCTCCTTTAGCTTAGCGGTGGTGACATGAAGTCATGTGACCGTGCTGTAGTTCCTTTATAGCCCAACATTAGCCTCCTTTAGCTTAGCGGTGGTGACGTGAAGTCATGTGACCGTGCTGTAGTTCCTTTATAGCCCAACATTAGCCTCCTTTAGATTAGCGGTGGTGACGTGAAGTCATGTGACCGTGCTGTAGTTCCTTTATAGCCCAACATTAGCCACCTTTAGCTTAGCGGTGGTGACATGAAGTCATGTGACCGTGCTGTAGTTCCTTTATAGCTCAACATTAGCCTCCTTTACCTTAGCGGTGGTGACGTGAAGTCATGTGACCGTGCTGTAGTTCCTTTATAGCCCAACATTAGCCACCTTTAGCTTAGCGGTGGTGACGTGAAGTCATGTGACCGTGCTGTAGTTCCTTTATAGCCCAACATTAGCCTCCTTTAGCTTAGCGGTGGTGACGTGAAGTCATGTGACCGTGCTGTAGTTCCTTTATAGCCCAACATTAGCCTCCTTTAGCTTAGCGGTGGTGACGTGAAGTCATGTGACCGTGCTGTAGTTCCTTTATAGCCCAACATTAGCCACCTTTAGCTTAGCGGTGGTGACGTGAAGTCATGTGACCGTGCTGTAGTTCCTTTATAGCCCAACATTAGCCTCCTTTAGCTTAGCGGTGGTGACGTGAAGTCATGTGACCGTGCTGTAGTTCCTTTATAGCCCAACATTAGCCACCTTTAGCTTAGCGGTGGTGACGTGAAGTCATGTGACCGTGCTGTAGTTCCTTTATAGCCCAACATTAGCCTCCTTTAGCTTAGCGGTGGTGACGTGAAGTCATGTGACCGTGCTGTAGTTCCTTTATAGCCCAACATTAGCCGCCTTTAGCTTAGCGGTGCTGACGTGAAGTCATGTGACCGTGCTGTAGTTCCTTTATAGCCCAACATTAGCCACCTTTAGCTTAGCGGTGGTGACGTGAAGTCATGTGACCGTGCTGTAGTTCCTTTATAGCCCAACATTAGCCTCCTTTAGCTTAGCGGTGGTGACGTGAAGTCATGTGACCGTGCTGTAGTTCCTTTATAGCCCAACATTAGCCGCCTTTAGCTTAGCGGTGCTGACGTGAAGTCATGTGACCGTGCTGTAGTTCCTTTATAGCCCAACATTAGCCGCCTTTAGCTTAGCGGTGGAGACGTGAAGTCATGTGACCGTGCTGTAGTTCCTTTATAGCCCAACATTAGCCACCTTTAGCTTAGCGGTGGAGACGTGAAGTCATGTGACCGTGCTGTAGTTCCTTTATAGCCCAACATTAGCCTCCTTTAGCTTAGCGGTGGTGACGTGAAGTCATGTGACTGTGCTGTAGTTCCTTTATAGCCCAACATTAGCCGCCTTTAGCTTAGCGGTGGAGACGTGAAGTCATGTGACCGTGCTGTAGTTCCTTTATAGCCCAACATTAGCCGCCTTTAGCTTAGCGGTGGTGACATGAAGTCATGTGACCGTGCTTTAGTTCCTTTATAGCCCAACATTAGCCTCCTTTAGCTTAGCGGTGGTGACGTGAAGTCATCTGATGTTATGTAGTTCCTTTATAGCCCAACATTAGCCTCCTTTAGCTTAGCGGTGGTGACGTGAAGTCATGTGACTGTGCTGTAGTTCCTTTATAGCCCAACATTAGCCACCTTTAGCTTAGCGGTGGTGACGTGAAGTCATGTGACCGTGCTGTAGTTCCTTTATAGCCCAACATTAGCCTCCTTTAGCTTAGCGGTGGTGACGTGAAGTCATGTGACCGTGCTGTAGTTCCTTTATAGCCCAACATTAGCCGCCTTTAGCTTATCGGTGGTGACGTGAAGTCATGTGACCGTGCTGTAGTTCCTTTATAGCCCAGCATTAGCCACCTTTAGCTTAGAGGTGGTGACGTGAAGTCATGTGACCGTGCTGTAGTTCCTTTATAGCCCAACATTAGCCTCCTTTAGCTTAGCGGTGGTGACGTGAAGTCATGTGCCCGTGCTGTAGTTCCTTTATAGCCCAACATTAGCCTCCTTTAGCTTAGCGGTGGTGACGTGAAGTCATGTGACCGTGCTGTAGTTCCTTTATAGCCCAACATTAGCCTCCTTTAGCTTAGCGGTGGTGACGTGAAGTCATGTGACCGTGCTGTAGTTCCTTTATAGCCCAACATTAGCCTCCTTTAGCTTAGCGGTGGTGACATGAAGTCATGTGACCGTGCTGTAGTTCCTTTATAGCCCAACATTAGCCTCCTTTAGCTTAGCGGTGGTGACGTGAAGTCATGTGACCGTGCTGTAGTTCCTTTATAGCCCAACATTAGCCTCCTTTAGCTTAGCGGTGGTGACATGAAGTCATGTGCCCGTGCTGTAGTTCCGTTATAGCCCAACATTAGCCTCCTTTAGCTTAGCGGTGGTGACGTGAAGTCATGTGACCGTG
>CM070437.1:1282849-1297562 GCA_036324595.1 Champsocephalus gunnari | reverse complement strand
GCCTTACAAATTGGCGTCACGGAACAGGATACCAAAAGATCTTCAGAGGCTGGTAAGTACCAGAGAGTACCAAGAGATTGCTTGCCAGTATCTGAGGGTGACGGTATCATAAAATGACCTGTAAAAAAGAACTGAGCTGCTGCAATGTGATAGATTTGTAAAAAATCGCCGAATTCTGGAGGTCTCAGTGGTCAAACTGGTTAAATTAACAGCAGAAATCGGCTCTGCCTGCAGCTGCTGCTGAGTGTGTGTGATTTCACCCCACCCCCTGCGGAGAGCAGACAGAGAGGGAGAAGCACAGAGTGCCACATATTCTTTTCCTCACACCATTTTGTCGATTTGGAACAAAACAGAACGGCTATAAGATGGGAAGGGTGGTATGCGGGAAATGTGACATGGAGCTGTGTTTCATAACTGATGAGTTGTTAAATTTGGCTGTTGTTGGAAGACAGGGTACTGGATTAAATAAAAAGAACAGCAGTTTAACCCTCTGGAGTCGGTGGACGCGCTGGCGCGCCCAAGTGCGCATAATTGTACGTAATTAATCATATATTTTCGATTATAAGGAGTAGAAACATGATTCAGATATCCGCGGAATTGCTGGAAGGTTAGCTTTCCAGCAGTATCTCCTGTGAGACTGTAACCAGGGCACAACAGCCAATATGGCCGCTCAAAGCAGCTTGACTTTACACTGTGTGGAATTGGTGGATTCGTGTGTCCGTCAAGGAAATCTCAGCCGGCAGACATCATGGTCTGAAATGACCAATGGACATCGAGAAATCACTAAGGACCTACCCACCAAGTAAAAAAAACATAAACCACGTTTCTGTAGAGTGATAAACACCTGTTTTACTCAAAATTTGAATTCCATTTTTTTCATTTTAGACATGAATTACCCATTTATATACAGTGTAATTCAAATATTTCACTGCTTTTGTGATCCTAAGACTTTGGTAACCAAATCTAAAACACCAAAACATTTCGATCACATGAGTACATTTGTGTTTTCACAAGAGTTTTGAAGATTTTCCGAAAATCAGATGTAACATTTTAAGCTTTTGAGCTTCTTATCTCATCAAACAGTGCTCTAAGGTGAGTAATTTGCATATATAGCAATACCAGAGATTGTCCTGAACATTTTGATATTTAACACATGGGGTGCCATGTGAGAAGAAATACATTTTAAAAGGGGATTCAAGAAAACATCACACATTCGAGAAAATACCCTTAGACTCCAGAGGGTTAAAATAAGCAGCCAGATATATTTTCCTCCATTTCCTCTGTGGGCATGGCTCCAGTAGCAGGCGGGGGTGTGTGTGTAAATACTTCCCCTGTCTGGGTGGCTGCAGCCGTGCAGAAGAAAGTCACAGCCCTTTTTGTCTAAGCTTTAACTCACACCACCGCCATCTCAATTAAAAACGGGATGGTCTAAAAGCAATCGTTGTCTGTGACCATTGTCTGCATTTCTGGAAATTCTGGGACAGCACGAGGTGCGTGCATCACCTGACGCGCCACAGCTCTCTACTCTGCTGGAGGAGCATTTCCTGCGTTGCTTGAAAGCGTTCCCTACGTTGCTGGACCTGCTGGTGGCGGTCCGGGGTGCATAAATAACAATTATAGGCTCATTGATCACAGGTGGGCAGTGGCAAGCAAGCGTAGAAACAAAACTGTGTTTCACCGTTGGGGTGAACTCAATGGCGGGTGTATAGGCTGGTCGTGGACTACAGTTAACTGGGCTGTTCTTGGAGAGCCAAAACAAGTCAATGTTCTCCTGGTCGGGGGATAATAGCGCCACTAGAACAGAGTAGTGGTTGTCGCAAGAGGATAAGCTAGTTATCGCTTTTGGACGGTCTTCAGGCACGATCTTAGCACTTGTACAAAGGTGGATGCGCGAGTCAAGGTGCTCCATTCCTATAATTCCCTACCCCCTCTGAGACTCGCCCTAAGTCGGACTAAATTGAGCGGAATGTCACGGAATGTCACGTTGCGAGTTCATGTCTGTTTGTATAATTGTTTCGTGTTTGTTTGTCTACCCGCCGTCTTGTGCATGCGTTGTAACAACTCATAATGAATCAGTCCACAGCCAGGCTAAAATGAACTAAACTTCAGTTATCTCACCAAAATTAAATGACTTGAGAAAAATAAAACAATAATCTAAAGATGAAAAGCTCAAACAGCTCAATGTTGTATTATTTGCTTCATTTATTCTTAATCTATGTATTATATGGTAATAATGAATAACAAAACTTAATGTATTGAACACATTCCGAAACAAAGAAGATAAGACAGAACCACACTCATGCATTAGGACTGGCTTATCTATAGCCAGTTGAGAAGCACTTGAGGTACTTGGCTCTGTGAGGCCTGATGTACTTATAGGGTTCTGTTTTCTTCAAGGTTGTGTCTTCCTGGTCGAATGTACTTATTGTAAGTCGCTTTGGATAAAAGTGTCAGCTAAATACAATGTAATGCAATATAGTCAGACAGTAATTTAAACCTTTTGCGCTGTTGCTGCAAAATGAAAACCTTGTTGATTGTCTGTTTCCAACTGGCCACTGGAATCAGATAATTGATATACGTTGAAGTTCAATTACAGTTTAAATATAGTTTAACATTCTTTATTAAACTGTTTCAAATTATTTCTAGTACAATTGGTCTATACAGACATTACTACAATCCTAATAGTTGTCAAATACTGAGCTTATGAACAATAGTGTAAAGGTCGCTGGTTAAGCCAGGATCAATATACTTGAGGTTTTATTGTGCACATATTGTGTTTAAATGAATTGAGCAATTTTAAAGGAGTATAATGTTGCAATTTTTAAGATAAGTAATTGCAGTTCAAAGATAGATGTTGTTTTCTCCTTCTCTCGTTCACGAGCACACAAAATAAATCATAAACATTTCCAAATCCGAACAGACAGAGAAGTAAACTAAACTATTTTGCTCTTCATTTTTTTAAATGGGATTTTCCGCTACATAACAGAAGACTTAATACAGGACTTAAAGAACGTTTTAAAGACAAGTCATGGAGAGGTTTGCATTTTGGACGGAATCTCCCCCTTCCTCTGCTCCTAAAATCCTGCACCCGAGGTCAGACACAGGTGTGACCTTTGGAGGGGCAGAGAATCTGAGCAAGACCACAGAGCGACCATTGGGGGTTTTTTATGGCCTAAAGGCACAAAGAGGAACATTTGGCAACCCCCAACCAAACACACACACGAGTCCTCACTGACACTAAGAAAGTGGATCACACAACACTTTGATGATAAATCATTATAAAACACATCATATATATTATTCTGAAATGGACCAATCTGCACAACGACTACCTTTACTGTCGCTATTTCCACTATATTTTGATGAGAATACCTATATACTTTTACTTGAGTAACATTTTTAATGCAGTACTCTTGCTGTAACATAGTATTCCTACACTCTGGTACTTCTACTCAACAACAAGATCTGAGTACTAAAGCTAACGTTAGCCAGAAAAACATTTCAGTTCACTTCACGCTCCGTAAGAGTCACTCCGGACCACATAATATGAACACCATGCGGCAATGTTGGCACATAACAGCTCGCGGCTGCAGATTGTCACGTAGTGATCGTCTTCTCAAATAGGACATCTTTGATAATGGATTCTGGCCTATCAGAATCGAGGTGGCGGCGTGGTGTTGTTGCAGGAAGTCCCGACGGAGGATAATTTTGAGGTATATACATTGATACAACATTACGTGTTGATAGAGATCGTCACATAATGAAATAAGACCCCACGGTTTGATGATTGATAGGTGTGTGGGCTGTCTTCCGTTTTCACACCCAGGATAATGGGGGATGTCCACTAGGGGTGTTGAAAATAATCGTTTTTACGATGCATTGCGATGCGGACGTGGACGATTCGGTCTCGATGCAGTGACGGAAGATAATCGGTTATAGAGTAGTAACGTTGCTTCCTGATTTTCCGGCCGCGGCTTTACTCTAACGTTTTTTCTGTCACTTTAATATCAAATCGGTCGGTGACGCAGAGATCAGGGAACATACGTGACAGCGGCACAGCAACACCGAACACGGAGCAGTCTGCTTTATCCACCAACACAAGAACACCAGTCCAGAACCAGAACACCAGTCCAGAACCAGAACACCAGTCCAGAACCAGCAGCAGAAGGACCCGCTCCGAATCACTCCGTCTCGCTGCGGCTCAGAGACTCAGGGATTTATGTTTTTCAAAAATAATCACGTTACAATCATGTCAGGTTTTTCGTGGATTTAATTAAGTCTTGGATGCAGAGTATGAATGTCCTCTAGCAATTTTCAGACGATATATACGTGTGTAAAGTTTGTGAAGGCAGGAGGAAAAAAGCTTCCGCGATCACCGTCTCCTCCGTTCCTCCAAGCCCCGCCCCCTCCCTGGAAATAATGATTGACAGGCTGATAGTGACCCGATAGAAACTTTGTTATTCACTTAATCACTGAGATATAATGAAGCAAATGTAATCTCATACATTCATGGGATTTGTGTAACAGTAAGACAGAGAATGTGAGTGTGCACCCACATGCAGTATTTTAGTTTGTATATGCTGTTGTTAATCCTCCTGTTGTCTGCTGTGTTCAGACTCAAGTCCTGTGTGTGATGCCTCATTCAGGACCTTCAGTGTCCTTTCTTAACAGAAGGCCGTTGCTAGAAGCTGCAGCTCGACTGCAGAAGCATTAGCTTTTTGTTTTTGAGGATGGAACAACTTCACACACGGAGGCTAGACCTACACAATTAATTTATTTTGGTTTATAAATGAATGTCAAGACTTTTATGTTATTGATTTCTGAAGCACTTTCTAAATAATAAAAAGAGAGGTCATATGTATTTACTGCATGTATGCATTGATGAAAAATAAGCCATGTGCAGTAATATAGAAAATTGAGGATGCAACGCATTGGTATGAATCGTGATGCACCGTGATGCACCGGGATATCGAACCGAATCGAATCGTTGACAGGATAATCGTAATCGAATCGAATCGTGAGACCAGTGAAGATGCACAGCCCTAATGTCTACCCTTATCCACGAATGTAAAGTAATTCACACGGCCTTTTTTCCTCTGTGAGGAGCAGCAGGTTCAGCTTCATTTAAATATGTCGTGTAGTAATAGATGGATTTATTTTTCATCTCAAGAGAGAATGTGTATTTTATGTTAGTATTTCAAAAAAATCCCCCCAGACAGCGCCGCTGCGGGGTTGGGTTTTTAGCATGTCAATTGTGTCACACAAATGTGCCCTTTTTATTTCATACAGTTCAATTTGGATTGAGACAGGGAAATAATCCAAACCTCATGCGTGGCGTTTCACTGTCAAGGGGAGCGTGTATGTAATTACATTTCAAATACTGACTTGAGCCCCACCACTGTATGGGTTAGCCCTACCATAGATTACCCAACACAAAATACTCAGGAGCTGATAAGTCAATTAATTGCTTATCATGACAGGCACACAATAAAACAGTGGAAACAAACATGTGTTTGACTTTCATTAGTGAATGAAACTGTGTGCCCTTTATAGTCTGAGTCCAATATTGTGCATTTATATATATATTATATATATATCCTAAATATATGCTAAGGTCCCGCTACTGACACGATAGCAGTCATTTCGTGCGCATGTGTGTAATTAAACCCATGATATCGAAATCTCACTCCAGCCAGGTACCCAGAGTTGGCAACCTTGCCCATACCCCTATGTGTATTGCAGATCTACACGAATCACACAAACGACCTATTTTGGATTCAAAAGGTGACAAGTTTGCATCCCTGCTTGTTATCCTTTCATTACAGAGCTGGGAAAATGGTGTATTGATTAGATTCTGATCCGTGCAAGTCCTATTTTAACTGACTTTAGTTTATAATATTAATGATAATTTGATTTCAACCCATAAGTAACTTAAACTCAACATTTCACATGATGGGTTAGTGTTCCACATTTTCCCCACTAATTTCTTTTATGATTGAGCCACTGGTAAAGAGAGACATTGATGACTTTGTGTTCCTTTTTGTTGTCCATGACCTCGGACGGCTTCACTAAAAGTCACCCAGCTCTGCCCTACTAAAGTCCGGCTGTGTGCAGTCACAGAGATGCTATGGCTGCTCGACATGACATTAATGGTCTGGTCCGAGAATGGACACCATTTCCTGCTCACAGAGAGAATGACATTCCTCAAACTGAACTCTACAAGCCGTTGATACTGTCTCACATGGGTCTGCTTCCCCCCCACCGAGCCATGAACTGAAAGCTTGACGTCTGCTCTGAACACTTGGAAGCTTCCCTGTCACACCAGCTCCAAACCCTTGGGTCAGTCAGATGAGACTAATGGCTTCACTTGGGCACAGGGGTCAGAAATATGACTCTCGTTACCACGGAGTGGTTTGTTTGTTTTTTAAGGCTATCCATACTGCTATGCAGAGGATGCCTGTAAGATTGGCAAGCTGTGAAAAGCCCCTACCATTTTTAGTATAGACCTAATATCAGGGGCCTCTTACTGTATACTACAGTACGCTCTTACTACATATATTTACATTATATAGACCATTTTTCCACCTGGTGAAACGAGAGGCTGCACGGAGCTTAGGCTAAAAATACAACCATTCTGTTCTGCTCTAACGATTCAATTTATAGATTCTATATCAAAATTGTTTGTTTTTATTGTTTCCAATGATGACGTCACCTTAAGTGGAGGAATGCAAACCTGTTTTCAAATGTAAGGTTTTGAATTTTGAATTTGGGGGCGGTGGTGGCGAAGTCGATAGGGACTTGGCTTGGCAACTGGAAGGTCACCAGTTCAAGTCCCGGCAAGACCAAGTGCTACCGAGGTGTCCCTGAGCAAGGCACCGTTCCCCACACTGCTCCCCGGGCGCCGTTCAAAATGGCAGCCCACTGCTCCTAACACTAGGATGGGTCAAATGCAGAGAAACCATTTCCCCACGGGGATTAATAAAGTATATCAAATATCAAATATCAATTTGTTTGACATTTCTCAGTAAAGACACCCTCAGACGCCCACTATCATTCATGCTCCTTCAGTGGTGACTCAGATGTTAGGGGGGATGAAGCTTTTCCTCCCAAATCAGAGATGCTTTGTTTTTTGTTTGTTTTTTTTCACCAAAGGTTGAAAGGCATTTCCTGCATAATATATGGTTCTCACAATTGTTTTTGTTAGTTGCGCACAGCTGATACTGAGTTTTCTCGAGTGATGGATTATGACCTCTACCATGCTTACATGGACTCGTATGTTTTATTTCATATCTAACTGAAGTAAGAGAGAATAGAGAGAGCTGTGAGAGAGATGGGAGATGAGGATGTGAGAGGGATAGGAAGAAGAGTTATTTGCAAGTTGCGTGCTGATACTGAGTTTTCTCGCTTAATAGCTTATAGACGATACCATGTTTAAATAGATGTTATGTTATGTTACGTTGTTATTACATTATGTGACATATGTAAGAAAAGGGAGGGGAGAGTCAATTATATTTGAGTAATTGATCTCATATTGAAACATTCATTTCTCAAACCTATGTTTTATGGAAGAGGAAATGTACTTCTGATAAACTAACCTTTTATCAAACGGTAAATGGTGAATTAATTTAACATTTAGAATCATTGAGAAAGGGTTATATCCACAGGGACTAGCTCGCATTTAACTTAAAATAACATTTCTCTGCTTTGGACTGATGAGTATATGATTCTTGCATGTTAAATGACTAACACAAACCTTACATGTATGCATGTGCATGTGTCAGGAAGGCTCCCAAATAATTCTGAGGGGCCTATCCTATTTTTGTAATTGAATGATAATGTGCTAATCCATTACTTTGAGTTGTCTGCACTCAGGAAAACATCTCTATCAAGTGTTAACCCAATAACTAGGACGGCTCTGAAGGCCAAGGGTCAGAGAGAGAGGGTCACACCCTCTGGCTGCAGAGAGCACCCCCAACCACGGGCGAGGAGGCACGAGGTCGTTCGAGATGAGAGGATTCTAATCTTCAACTTTCTGATGGGATGGGATGCTTCTTCATCTTTCTGCTCGGGGGGGGGGCAAACAGACAACTCTGCAGGACGAGCGATGGCTTCAGAGGCTCCATGGTTCTTGGAAGGGCAGATTTCTTCCTAAACATCTTCCATCACGGGTCGGGGCATCTGGATGTGCCACTTGGAATAGGCTCTGCTCTCAAGCAGATAGCAGAAGGAATGCAGGCAGATGAGCCTCTGGTTCACTGGGAGATCATAAAGTGCTCACTGAATGAGCCACAAAAGCAGAGCAATTGGGGGGTTTGAAATATGGCGCTCTAGTGAAGAAGAGTTTTGAGCCAATCAGCACTCAGTGCTAATCTACAGTATCAGGATGCCTTTACACACCAGACATTCTGTGTCATAAAGAAAGGAGGAGGACGAGTCAGGAGGACATGTTCTTCTAGCTCTTGTACAAAGATAACATTTGAATTGAATGACCAGATGATTACAGATGTACAAGTAATGATTGTTTTTATATTTCCGATGAACAGATATGTGTTAAATAGTGGTGACAAATATATTTTGTCAGATCAGATTACACTTTCACACTAAACAAAATAAATTAATGGATATTTTCATATTGATAAGGTATTGAACAATAAGATATTTCTAATATTATAACAGACAATGTTACTATCCTTAATCATTACCAGGTAAAATGTACAACGAGGAAACCAGATTACCAGGTTCCCAATCCAGGTGCTACTGCATGCTACATTTAGATAGAAAAACAAATGTTCTATCCACTCCACTTAAATACTCAGCAGGTGATGTAGATTTTTCAAAAAGGCCTTAATCACTCCTTTTAAACTAACTAAAACTAATTCTGCAGTAAGTTTAATGTTAGACTACGCACATGAACGCAATATTAGCAACTGTGTGCTGTGCAAAATATGCCAGAATCTATGCATTCTCCCATGTTTAGCCCAATTCCTTTCACGAAAGCTGGTTTAGTGAGCTGGACATAGCATCCAGAATTAGCGATGAGGCTGAGGATTGGTGCAACTTTTCCCCATAGAATCTTTACAGTACGAGGGCTTAGTCTCTCTCATTGTTGAGACAGTAAATAAAATTACCTGCCTGACGGTTTCAAACGAATAGATGTTTTTGACTTTTTCTTCCTCAGGTTGTTTACAATAAAATGTCTGACTTCTCCTTTTCAGATTTTTGAACAAACGTATTCGAATAAAATGTATGTAGTAAAGTGCCTTAATCTTGACTAAGTGTATTGAAGTAAACGTAAAGTAATGTTAAAGATTGAGGACACTGTACCTTTACAGATTACAGATTGATCGATTCATCACTGTGAATTTATACCTTAACTTTGAATTTTAACTGAATCCCTAATGATTCTGATTTATACCTCAATTGGATTTCTCATAATCCTACATTCTAATTGTGTTTTAATAAGTAATTGCCTTGAAGTGAATCTTTAAAGATGCAAGCTGAATTTGAATTTGTGTTTGATGAATGAGATTAACTGAGTGATAAATGATAAAAGATCTTGTTTTTGAAACATATATTTTACTATTATACTTTTGTATTGCATGTGTTATTATTGTGCTTTTTGACAAAAGAAATCAAACACTGAAGAGAGATGATTTTCTATTGTGGTTGTCTGTATCAACCATTGTGATTGACTGTTTCAATCTTATTCTGCTTTAGATGTAATTAATGTAATGAGAATCCACACAACTCTGAGGACGTTTTATTTGATTTAAGTAGTGACTGAAATATTCTTAGACTAATGTTAATTGGTTATCAATAAATTAATAAAAGAGTGGATCTGTTAGATAATATTTTAAGGATGTCTCTTTGTATTTTAAGATTCTCAGTTCTTCTTGCCTGTGCTCTGTCTGTAACTAGAGGAGGACAAAGGTCAAAGAGGTCTTCTGCTTTCCTGTGGGTGAGGGGTTTGAAGGCGGATATAGAGATGTCTTTGTTTTTGGGGTCTGGTGTTGATTACCAGAGGCGGGAAAATAGGCCACTCCTTATGGTTATACAGACCATGTTTTTGAGCTATGTCTTCAGAGATTGCAAGGTGGCCGACATGTGACTATGCTGTGTAATCTCTCCCGGCCGTTGGATCTCTCAATAAATTCCAGTGTTTGACATTCAGCTCCTCCCGTGTCTCTCCGAGTGCTGATTTCCATTGCAACAGAAGTTTCTCTTACAGAAAGTAGTTTCTGAGTTGTGCTTCCTTGATCACTCTGACCTCATTATGTGACAGTTATATCTCAGAATGTCGCTCATTCACCACCCCAAAGGAAAAGCACTTTATGCTAGAGCTCCTCCACATGATCGTATGATGTCACTTCCTGTTAGAGAGGAACTGCTGATACTTAACATGGCATCGCCCGCTTCATTTGAATGAGATCTAATCAATACATTTCAGAGGCCTTTAAATCATCTTCAAGATCAGTTATTTCAGAAGAACCTGGAGCAGATACTGTGGAAATGTAAAGCGCTCTGTAATGGATCATCAGCACCAAGTAGAACATCTGACCAAATTCAAGATGGCCACCAACTAGGGTCAGGGTTACAACGAGCCTTTGAATATTATTCTAACATAAACAGTTTGAAAGTAAAGCTGAAAATGATAGGAAATAAGAAAGGGAAAGATTTAACAAATATAAAATATTTTTCAACATAATTACTTTTTTTTTGCCAGGCAGATCTCTCAATGTGTTCCAAAAAAATAGCAGTATAAGTAAAGTATAATTATTTAATCTTGATTAATATTTCTTTCTCAAAATGTGCAGGTTTTCTATATCTAATTAAACTGTACTACCTCATAGAATAATAAATTATGGCACACACACACACACACACAAAAACTCACTAACTCCAGTTTCATTGAACATTAGTTTTATTTCAGCGTTCAGCTTCTCAGCAGCATCAGAGACATTTCAGCCAATCACAGAGGAGGACAATACATATGAACCAATCAGCAACAGGGAGAGCTGTATCGGCCAACCACAACGAGGACATGTATCATAATTATTAAATCTGTTATACGGAGCAGATATTAGATCAATGTTTTTAGAATATTTTCTATTCAAGATTTTAACCAATAGGAGCCAAGCTAGCAGATAACGCTGCGTGTACATCCTGTGGGAATCATTTCACACTTTAGGACTTTGTTTAGGACACATTTGTATTGTTTTTATTTGGCTGCAGGAAGTTCACCTGAGCGAGTATTTAACTTCCCAAAACTGAAATTATTTCTATGTTTAATTGTAATCCATGTGACGTGAATACAGCATGAAAGCAGCAAGAACAGACCAAACAGTCACAAACAAATAACACAAATACGACAGTGTTTTCGAGCCATTTTAGTTCTTTAACAATTATAATAATACAGAGCTGGAGGGGGGGGGTCATATTCTGAGAATTCTGTATTGATATTAATATTTTAAAATGTATTAAAGTCAAATTACAAGAAAGAAACTGAGAATACCATCTATGGCAGTGGTTCTCAAATGGGGGTACGCGGACCCCTAGGGGTACGTTGGAGTACTGCAGGCAGGGGGTACGTGAGATTTATTTTATGTTAATGAAAGAAAAAAAAAGTAAGGAAGTTTGAGCAGTGTGGGTTTTATATTAACAGAGTTTCACATATTTCAAAACACGAAGTGTAATAACTGTCAGAATGACAAAGGTCCTCAGTGAAGCTCGAGCCCATGTTTCACTACATCGTACAACTTATTAAAAAGATCAGTTCAATGCAGCTAATGTCGTCTCAGTGTTATTGCATGATGTTAAAATTGGTTTGCCATGAGTTTAGTGATGGATTGTAAACATTTGAAATGTAGCATTTAAGTGTTTCTCAGTTACAATGTTGTTGTTTTAATAAATCAGACACTGATGGTGCAGCGCTGTGCTGTACCTCTTTAAATAGGCATTTCTTCCCTAACAATTTGTGTTTGCGCTGATCAGGGGGTACTTGGCTGAATTTAGTTTTCAAAGGGGGTACATTATTGAAAAAAGTTTGAGAATCACTGCTCTATGGAGCTGAGACAGAGGGTGTTTCGCAATTTCAAGGAAGGATCCTTCAGAGCTACTATTTTAAGGACGTGATCGAGTCTCGCCGAAGGACTGTTCTAATGTCCAGGATGCTTGTAATTCTACCGAGGGCTGAATCCTTCTTTGCGGGAAATTTCGAGGATGCACCAGTGTATCCTTGGCGGTCTTAAAATCCCCACAATGCTTTGCGCACGGACCAATTTCCAAAATGAAGGGCGGGGCCTCTCATATGACGCACACTTGCTCGCCTGTTCCATTCTTCGTTCTCCGAATGCCAGGAAGGATTCTTGCCTAGCCTCTGATGGACCCGACTCGGAGCACATATCCTACCAAGGAAGCGTCCTCGACATTGAGAAACACTGTGGATTTAACCACTTTTATTAGTTGGGTAGTTTCCGGGACTTTTAACACCAACTCTGTATTAATAATAATATATATTTAACTTAAAATGGCGCACAAACACTTTCGTATAAAACAGTATTTAAGACAAACGGATCCGCGAGGAGACCTCCACGAGGGGACCTGCGTGAGGGGACCTCAACGAGGGGACCTGCGTGAGGGGACCTCCACGTTTAAAGTGCATTTCAGACTGAAAGCTTAAAGTCTTCAGTGTAATAATAATAATAATAATAATAATAATAATAATAATAACAGTAGTAAGACTTGATCACTTGAGTTCTCCAGAGTTATTGCACACAAAATAAATCGCAGGTGACAGGAAACGGCAGCGTGATTTTCAACATAAAAGACCTGTGTTTCAAGTTTTCAAAATAAAAGTCAGCGTACAGTAATGGAAACTGTATTGAGAGTACATTATGGTGAGTTGTGGAGATATAACATTATTAAATATCTATTTAAATAAAGAGTAAATACAGTGATTTAAATAGTATCCACAGTAAAGCAGCTCATCGTGAAACTCTGACAAAAAAAAACGTTTCCAACTATTTTTTAAAGTTATTTACGCGGAGAGGAGGTGAGAGGAAGAGAGGAGAGAGGAAAAGAGGAGGAGGGAAGAAGAGAGGAGAAGAGAGGAGAGAGGAAGAGAGGTGAGGAGGTAAGGAGAGAGGAGAGGAGGTGAGGAGAGAGGAGAGGGGAGATAGGAAGAGAGGAGAGGAGGTGAGAGGAAGAGAGGAGAGAGGAGGAGAGAGGAAGAGAGGAGAAGAGAGGAGGTAAGGAGAGAGGAGAGGAGGTGAGGAGAGAGGAGAGGGGAGATAGGAAGAGAGGAGAGGAGGTGAGAGGAAGAGAGGAGAGGAGGTGAGGAGAGAGGAGAGGAGAGAGGAGGTGAGAGAGGAGAGAGGAGAGAGAAGAGGGGAGAGGAGATAGGAAGAGAGGATAGGAGGTAAGGAGAGAGGAGAGGAGGTGAGGAGAGAGGAGAGGAGGAGGTAAGGAGAGAGGAGAGGAGGAGGAAGATATTTTAAACATCCAGTGTGTTTCAGGGGAATGAATGACGTTGCATATTATTATTGCATATCCACATCTCACTGATATGAGAATACATGTCTGGGTTTGAGTCAGGAGAGGAAATGTCTTAATGTGAGGAAGGGTCTGCTGCAAAGTCGTCCTGATATTTCAGAATCAAATGTGGTATTCAGCATTTAGAGAAGCAGTGAGTTTCTAAAATATTGAATTGATGGCGCTAACAACCGTCTTTTATGTGAGATTTAGCATTCGTCCACCTGATGCGTCAGCAGCGTGTTTCCATTCACGTGTTTAAATGTGTGGGGAAGCTGGGATTGCTTCATTGCACAACAAAAATTTTACATAAATATAACGATAAATTACGCAACGAGAATAATCAGCATTCTTTTTTAAAAAGTCCAAATAATACGTGAAGAATGTAGGAATTAATTATTGAAACGTGTACAAAAAAAAGGGGGAAAAATGAAATATTTAGGAAATAACAATTAAGATTTTTCCTAAAATGTCAAAAATTGGAAAATGTTGTTTGCTTTAAATGTCCCAAAAATATATTAATAATAACAAATGGAAATAAGTCCCTAAATATTTGAATTGGTTTTAGTTTCCTGGAGGATAACAGCCATGCAGGGCCGCCGCTTGCGAACAGGCAACAGCGTGGGGCCCCGGACCAGAAGGGGGCCCCCAAAGAAGGCAGATTAAGAAGGTCCACAGCAACGACAACATGAAACACCCTTTAATCTACTGCAACGACATGTCGGGAAACCCCCTCAAGGCGGCCCCATGCATAGCGCGCCGGGGGGGGAGTGGGGGTTGGCTGTGCGTGGTGATGATAGCTGGTTCGAGGGGCCCCCATTGAATGTTTGCCAAGGGCCCCCACCAACTCTAGAATTGCCACAGCAGCCATGCATCAATTGTCGCCTATAACCCCAACTTCTACTTCCACTAAAAACATGCCGATTTATTTTGGAGACATTTTAAAGTTTGATGATTGAATGGAAACACGGCTAACGTATTCAAAGTGGATTTAAGTTAAACTCACGGAGAGGAACTGAAGAGTCTGACCTCGGAGACGTTTGGTTTTCACGGAGGATCTGGAGTTTTGGGAACGAATCCCCGATGATGAAGATTTTGATGAAGAGGAGTCAAGGTGAGAAGCAGCAAGGTGACAGGAAGTGACTCGGGCACTAACGTTGTTTTGTCTTTTACTCGTTTGCTA
>CM070437.1:1260349-1277849 GCA_036324595.1 Champsocephalus gunnari | reverse complement strand
CGGTTTCTCAAAATACCAAACAGATCCTGCATTTCAGCCTCATTTCGCTCTATTTGCTGATTCTGTGACTACAGCGCCACCTACAGGCCTGGCATATGTACTACAGCGTCTCCAGCGCGTTCGAGCGGTCTCTCGTTCCCCTGATAGGTGGAGAGTTGCCCTTTTCTGATGCCAGAAACATTCAAATAATAATCAGCTCCGTTTTTAGAGATTTGGGTTCGGAGGAAAACAGAGAGGGCGTTTCCTGAGTGACGCACCGGGTCGTGTAGAAAAGACGAACACAACTGCATTTTGCATGATAGGTCCCCTTTAAGTAAAATAAACTTCTGCTTCTTAAATATATACATTACACAGTATTCATGTGTTCATACGAGCCCACTGTTCAAATACATTCAGTCATTTAAAGTTGGAAACATGTTCTAACAAATCTCAGTTGATAAGAAGAAAGCAGAATAACTTATTTTCATATCAACCTGAAATAGACTTCATATTTCCTCTCGTTATCACCAAGCTTCTGTTTTAAGGGATGAGCTGCTGACAGCATAAAGTGAAGCCTCAGGGCGGAGAGTTAAGCATCCTCAAGAGCCCTTACCTCCATTGATTGGTTTACTAACTTATAACTGAACCTATGAGGCGACACCCCTCCAGTGAGCGGCCCAGACCTTGGTATGCTGTTCAGTTTGTGGCCCTCAGTCAAAACAGTTTGGACCCCCTGCTCTACAGCGATGAAGAGGAGGAGGAAGAGGGGCTGAAGGGGTTTGGTTTGTTTGTGGGGGGGACTCACTTCTGGAGGCTCGGTGGGGGGGGATGCTCGGCTTCGGCCTCGCTCGGAAAGGTTTGGAGCGCTGATACTGCCAGGGGGGGGAGAGGAAACAGGGAGGAAGAGCCTGAGGAGAGGAAGAGGAGGAGGAGAGGAAACAGGGAGGAAGAGGAGAGGAAACAGGGAGGAAGAGGAGAGGAAGAGAGGATTGATAACACCAAGAGAAATCAGACTGAGGACAAACGGAGGGACGAGAGGAAGGGACACTTCTAGAGACAACATGGAGCCAAAACCGATATTTTGTTTTCTGAGTCACAGAATCACTAGAAGAAACAGTGCTGCGTCCCCGGAGGACTTCTTTCACTGCGACACCGCCCCAGCACCCTCCGACACTTTTTCAACGGTATTACAGTTCATGAAAAAGTCTTATGATGGAGTACAAAGGTCACGGTGTTCGGTATAAAGCCGTGAACCGGCACTGCTCTAAGGTTCCTGGAAACTGGAGAGTCACAAAATGTATAAATTAAAGAAGTATAGATTATTGAATCGGAGGTGAGGCAGAACAGACAGAAACATCTTGAATATTCTCTGAGATTTTAAAGATCCTACAAATCTCAAAAACTGGAGGAAAACAAATCGAAATGTCAATATCTTCCAAAATCATAAAGTTAATGTGCGAGAAATATGAAAACTAAATAAATAAAAAACTGCTGAAACAAAACATTTGTTCAATCCTGAAGAACTGTGGGCTGCATGAGTGTGTCATTGCTGATATGTGTGTGTGTGTGTGTGTGTGTGTGTGTGTGTGTGTGTGTGTGTGTGTGTGTGTGTGTGTGTCTCTCACAGGGTGTTCTCTCCATGGTGTCTGTGTGGTGACGCTCTCTCTCTCTGCTGAACTCGTCTGTGTGTGACGCTCCGTCTTCTCCCGGCAACAACACTCGTCGGTTACTATGGGAACCGTCTTCTGTCATGGAAACAAGGATGCTTGTTATAAAATACTGAAACTCTATCAGGTATATTAAAGGGGACAGTATGTAGTGTCTCTACTTTAAAGAGTCCTCTCCTGCTGATGTTCAGGTGTATATCAGTATGTTGTGTCTCTACTTTAAAGAGTCCTCTCCTGCTGATGTTCAGGTGTATATCAGTATGTAGTGTCTCTACTTTAAAGAGTCCTCTTCTGATGATGTTCAGGTGTATATCAGTATGTAGTGTCTCTACTTTAAAGAGTCCTCTCCTGCTGATGTTCAGGTGTATATCAGTATGTAGTGTCTCTACTTTAAAGAGTCCTCTCCTGCTGATGTTCAGGTGTATATCAGTATGTAGTGTCTCTACTTTAAAGAGTCCTCTCCTGCTGATGTTCAGGTGTATATCAGCATGTAGTGTCTCTACTTTAAAGAGTCCTCTCCTGCTGATGTTCAGGTGTATATCAGTATGTAGTGTCTCTACTTTAAAGAGTCCTCTCCTGCTGATGTTCAGGTGTATATCAGTATGTAGCGTCTCTACTTTAAAGAGTCCTCTCCTGCTGGTGTTCAGATGTATATCAGTATGTAGTGTCTCTACTTTAAAGAGTCCTCTCCTGCTTATGTTCAGGTGTATATCAGTATGTAGTGTCTCTACTTTAAAGAGTCCTCTCCTGCTGATGTCCAGGTGTATATCAGTATGTAGTGTCTCTACTTTAAAGAGTCCTCTCCGGCTGATGTTCAGATGTATATCAGTATGTAGTGTCTCTACTTTAAAGAGTCCTCTCCTGCTGATGTTCAGGTGTATATCAGAATGTAGTGTCTCTACTTTAAAGAGTCCTCTCCTGCTGATGTTCAGGTGTATATCAGTATGTAGTGTCTCTACTTTAAAGAGTCCTCTCCTGCTGATGTTCAGGTGTATATCAGTATGTAGTGTCTCTACTTTAAAGAGTCCTCTCCTGCTGATGTTCAGGTGTATATCAGAATGTAGTGTCTCTACTTTAAAGAGTTCTCTCCTGCTGATGTTCAGGTGTATATCAGTATGTAGTGTCTCTACTTTAAAGAGTCCTCTCCTGCTGATGTTCAGGTGTATATCAGTATGTAGTGTCTCTACTTTAAAGAGTCCTCTCCTGCTGATGTTCAGGTGTATATCAGTATGTAGTGTCTCTACTTTAAAGAGTCCTCTCCTGCTGATGTTCAGGTTTGTATTTATTTATTTTAACGGGTTAATATTAATATATTTACCAGCTGCAGGGTGAGCTGAGCGATGGTTCGATCTCTGCTCCTCAAATCCTCTCTGAGCTGCTGCACCTCCTGAAGGAGAACCTGTACCTGAACACACACACCCACATATACACACACACACACACACACACACACACACACACACACACACACACACACACACACACACACACACACACACACACACTTAGACTGGAGATTCTGGGAAAGGTAGGATTTCATAACAGCAGAGGGAAAACAAACAGCTGTCTGAATGTCATCAAACTGTCTTCTCTGCGTAGCAACACAAGCTTTAATCCATCTGGCGTCTCGAGCCGTTTGAACCCAAATCACCAGACGTCGCTGTGAGTCAATGCTCTAACCCTAAATGATGGTCTGAATGTAGAAAGTCTGAATGAAACCGAATACCTGAGAGTCGGAGCTGGACTCGCTCTCAGGACTCAGAGTCTCTGTGGTCAGAGTGTCCTCGTCTGTGTCTTCCTCCTGAAAAACATCCACACACTCTTATTATAATAAACATTTGAATTCATAAAAATACAATCTGACGGTGTTCAGACAACAGACTGAGCGAATTGAACTTTGATAAAAAAGGATGGGAAAAGACCTGCATTTTCTGTCGTGGTAAAAAAATGGAAAAAAATACACGACTTTTTGAGCGAAATATGTTTTATTTAGACCTTAAGCAAATCTGAACCAGCTGAAAAATGTAAAAACGTACTAAATACAGTGTAGAAGACAACGAAAGTAAGTCGTGTATTAGCATATCCACGTGGTCCCTTTGTGGATATTTTGCATCCTTTCATAGTTATTGTGCATTTCTGTGATTGTTTTGCATCCATTTCTATATATGTTGTGTCTGCTTGTGGATGTTTTACATATTTTCGCATCTCCTCCTAGTCATGGTGTGGTCGCGTCGTAGTCGCGTCGTGGTTGCGTCGTGGTCGCGTCGTGGTCGCGTCGTGGTCGCGGTCGCGTCGTGGTCGCGGTCGCGTCGTGGTCGCGGTCGCGTCGTGGTCGCGTCGTGGTCGCGTCGTAGTCGCGTCGTGGTCGCGTCGTGGTCGCGTCGTAGTCGCGTCGTGGTCGCGTCGTGGTCGCGTCGTCGTCGCGTCGTAGTCGCGGTGTAGTCGTGTAGTCGTGGTGTAGTCGTGTTGTGGTCATGTTGGTCGTGTTGTGGTCGTGGTGTAGTCGTGGTGTAGTCGTGTTGTGGTCATGTTGTGGTCACTCGTTGTTGTTGTTGTTGTTTTTTCCTGTAGCTTCACCGACCTGCAGCAGCAACTTCTGCAGGAACTCCAGCTGAGATCTGACCGCTGAGCAGTCTTCAGCCAAGTCCTCCACATCTGGACCCAGATCAACAGGAGGACTGAGGAAGAGGAGGAGGAAGAGGAGGAGGATCAGGGGACAGCATGAAATACTGTATGGCTTTAAACAACTTTTAAATTCATGACAAAAGCTCCCACATCGCGAGAATAAAAGTGGTATATTTAAAAAGGAATACTTTTAAATTAACAAGAAGAAATATGTATATTGTAAATATATTATTTAATATAAAATAGGTCAATTACAAGATTGATTATTTGAGAGAAAGGGCTTATTTTGGGACATGTGTTCAAATGTATGATTTTATAAAATCACAGAATAATCCGGTTATTTTTCTTGTAAACTTTACTATTTTAAATCTTGGAAGTTCTGGTATTTTTTGCCAAATATTACCCCGGAAATGATCTATTATTACCTACAATGATCCGGATACACACACATATTTCTCTATGGGAGGAGAGGATGTAATGTCAATTGGCACCGAGAAAAACCCTTTTAAAAACTCAATAAAAAGAGGATTGGCTTCCAGTGAAAAACTACCAGGAAATAATCAATAAAGAAAATTATTATTGAAGCTGGTGAAAACACACGATAGTTGGCTTTAAATAAATACTCGTATGGAACAGTGAGCTGTGGTTTCAGTGCAGATTGATGCTAAATATGCTTTGAGTCACCTTGAGGAAGAAAAGTCCAGGATGAGGTCTCCGTCTGTCCTCTTGTTCCCCGGATCCTCCGTTAGCTTGTAGCTCTCCAGATCACTGTAGGTCAATGGAAGCGTTTGTTAGCATGACTTCTGTTAACACTAACAGAAATTAAACATTTAGTTTATTCCTCTCTCTTACTGCACGGTTGCTTCATGAGCTAACATTTATGAAAAGAATACAATTAGAGCCGTGTGTGTATCTTTGACTTTTATACGATTCTAGGTGCATTTTATAATCTTTTACCCATTTCATTTCACCACACAGATACGACCCATATAATGAACAATAAGGAGTGTGTCAGGATGGGCCAGGAGACTAACAATAACAAAATGAATTGCTTACAATAATTAGAGAACGAAATACAACAAGAGCACAAAACAGGCGGAGAAGACAACCAATTAGTAGACAACAATGACTACAAACGTATATATACAATTGTTTTGATTGAAGGTATACTACCATAGAGTGCCACAGTGACGCGTCCTAAAACCGGAAGTAAGTTAGCATGTTACCACTTCCGGTTACCTCGACAAAAAAGAAATACATAGGATTTTGGAAAATAGCTCGAAGAGATGTGGAGATTATCCGAATGAACAAAACGTGATCCGTCTCTTAAATGCGTCTCGACCACAGACCTGGGCTGCGTTCCAATAGTCCATTTAGCTGAGGAACCTTCCTAAAGGAGTGAAATGACCCGGAAGTCCCTCAGTGGCAGCCATGATAAGAGCCGTTCGAATTCTCTAGAATGATGAGAATGAAAGGAGGTTTCAAACTTCCTTTATAGCCTCCTTTAGCTTAGGAACCACTGGACCTCCCTAACCGACAGGAGAGGAGAAAATGCTGCCCCACAATGCATTGCAGCCGCAGCATTTGCCGTCACTCAACAGTCGGCCGTTCACGGAAACAACCGATTATGACGGAGAAATGATATCATGAAAGTTACGGTGCTTATTAAGCATTTTAAAACGTATGTGGTAAGTTAATGAGAAATATGAACGTTAGTTTTTACTGAAATGATCAAATAAAGTCAACATTTCATAGTCTTTACTGAGCTGTGTGGGGTTTGTTCAACTTTTAAAAGATGTCTGAATGGTGATATACACAGTGATGGATGTTAAGGACTAACGTTTATAATAAATACATCTGTATTGATTTAAGATCTTTAGTTCATACAATCATACGTATTGGGATCATTTGTATTAATGTGGACCGGAGGGAGAGGGGGACGAGCAGAAGTTTCACTTTCCTTTTTTATTTAATTCCAGCTTTGGTCCTGAAGAATATGTTTCTCTGTTGTCCACGTTCATAAAGCAAAGCAGCAGCATCAGAGCACGGAGCAGAGTCTCTAGATGAGTCCCTCGTTCTTATTGAACATCCATGTTTGTAGTCCGCTGTATAGAAAACTGTAGTTTCCATGGTTACCCCCACAGCAGCAGACGCACATTCAGGACGTCCGCTGGCGCATCATAAACACGTCGGATAGTGAAAGTGCAGTCTCTTCTCCTAAGTCCTTTTGAATTCTCCTATCCACTATCCCTTAACCCTGTGACCTTTCACTCAGAGGTCAAGGAATAGGAGATAGGGTTAGACGATAGGAGCTGATTTTTGGATTATCGGAACGCAACCCTGATTTCCACGTATTTTCCTAAATCCTATGGAGAAACTGCTTTGCTTTTTTGTCAAGGGAACCAGAAGGAGTTTACTTCAGGGTTTTAGGACGCGTCACTGTGGCACTCTATGTCCCTTAAACACAGTCCAGCCAATCTCTGGAAGGCATTATAGTATTTGTGAGCTGTGTTGTTACTTCTCTAAATCCAAAGCAGCTGGATTTCATCTAAAGGAACCCAGAATAAAGATAAATAAGTGTGTTTTCTGACCTCTCGTTGTCGTTCCCCCAGCAGAGCTGCCTCATCCTCCACTGAGCCATGTGGGCCAACCCCTCTCCGTCTGCACACAGAGACACACATCACACACTCCTTATTTACAGTAAAGATATATATAATTAACACAATAAACGTGATCACAATAACAGGCTGACATTGTGGATTTCACTGTAATTAGCACTGTTTATTTAAATCCTTTTAAGGCAAGGCAAGTTTATTTATACAGCACTTTTCAACACAGGGCAATTCAAAGTGCTTTACAAAAATGAAAGACATTAAGAAAATGGCATACAGTCATTAAAAAGAAAAGATAATAAAATAAACATTAAAAGAAAAAGTACATGGATAAAAGTTACAGTGCAGTCTAAGATGTGAATAGTTCAATTAAAAGCAGCGGCAAAAAGAAAAGTCTTCTTGCTGGATTTGAAAGTAGTCAGAGTTGCAGCGGACCTGCAGGTTTCTGGGAGTTTGTTCCAGATGTTTGGAGCATAATAACTGAACGCTGCTTCTCCATGTTTAGTTCTGACTCTGGGGACAGGAAGCTGACCAGTCCCTGAAGACCTGAGAGATCTGTCTCTGGGGACAGGAAGCTGACCAGTCCCTGAAGACCTGAGAGACCTGGATGGTTCATCAGTTTAGCAGGAGGTCAGAAATGTAATTTTGGGCCTAAACCATTCAGTGCTTTATAAACCAGCAGCAGTATTTTGAAATCTATTCTTTGACACACAGGAAGCCAGTGTGAAAGACTTCAGAGCAGGAGTGATGTGATCCACTTTCTTAGTGTCAGTGAGGACTCGAGCAGCGGCGTTCTGAATCAGCTGCAGCTTCCTGATAGATGTTTTAGTGAGACCTGTGAAGACACCTTTGCAGTAGTCCAGTCTACTGAAGATAAAGGCATGGACACGTGTCTCCAGATCCTGCTGTGACATTAGACTTTTAATCCTAGATATGTTCTTTAGGTGATAGTAGGCTGATTTAGTAACTGTTTTAATGTGACTGTTGAAACTCAGGTCAGAGTCCATGACTACACCTAGATCTCTGTCTATCTGTTGGTTTGAACATTGCAGACTGAAGCTCAGCGCTAACTTTTATACGTTCTGCCTTGGCTCCAAAAACCATTCCCTCAGTTTTATCTTTGTTTAATTGGAGAAAGTTCTGACACATCCAGTCTTTGATTTGTTCAATGCACTTACTCAGTGTTTGAATTGGAGCATAGTCTCCTGGTGAAATTGTTACGTAAATGTGTGTGTCATCCGCATAGCTATGGTAACTTATGTTGTTGTTCTTCATTATCTGAGCCAGTGGTAGCATGTAGATGTTAAAGAGAAGAGGCCCCAAGATGGAGCCTTGAGGAACCCCACATGTCATATTTGTCAACTCAGATGTGTATTTACCTATAGAAACAAGTTGTTTCTGTCCTTTAAGTAGGATTCAAACCCATTTAGAACTGTTTCCGAAAGTCCCACCCAGTTTTCCAGTCGGTCTAGTAATATGCTGTGGTCAACAGCGTCAAACGCAGCTCTGAGATCTAATAATACTAACACTGAAGTTCTGCCACTGTCTGTGTTTAAGTGGATGTCATTGAAGATCTTTACAAGAGCAGTCTCAGTGCTGTGGTTTGGACGAAAGCCTGACTGGAACACATCCAAACAGTTATTTAAATACAAGAAATTACTCAACTGTTGAAAAACAGCTTTTTCAATGATTTTACCTAGAAATGGGAGGTTTGATATGGGCCTGTAATTGTTCATTACTGAAGCATCTAGATTATTCTTTTTTTAAGAGCGGTTTAATGACTGCAGTTTTCAGAGCCTGTGGAAAAATACCTGAGTGAAGAGATTTGTTTACTATATGAAGTAGTTCTGAGGCCATGCAACGAAAAACATCTTTGAAAAACCCTGTTGGAATAATATCAAGGCAGCAGGAGGAGGACTTCAGAAGTTGAATAATGTCCTCTAGGTTTTTATCATTAATCTGATGGAATTGTGTCATGGTGTCTGAATTGATGTTAAGTGGACACAGAGACAATACATTTGCTGTTCCTGATGCAGAGGCACTGACTGCTTGTCTGATTTTCTGAATGTTGTCAGTGAAGAAGGCAAAATCATTGCATGCCCTGGTGGATAGAAATTCAGAGGCTACTGACACTGGGGGGTTAGTTAGTCTGTCGACAGTAGCAAACAAGGCACGTGCAGTATCCTAATAGAACATAATGCAGAAGGTGTCCTGCTATCACTTTCTAGCATGGGATAATCAGATTATAGATTAAAAACTGAAGCTAAACTGTTACTGTGAACTAAACGATAGCTAATCTGAATTTAACTGGTAGCTAAACTATAGTTTTATATCTGTTAAAATAAACTGTGAGCTAATCTAAACTACCTTTCGTTAGCTACTAACTATTAACAAGAAACAGATTTAAATGATAAACTAAACAGTTAGCTAACCTGAAAGCAGCTAAACTAAATGGCTAACTAATATAAACCACATTATCTCAGACGATGAACTCAACAGTTCATGGTAAACTAACCGTTTGAAATGCTAACTGTTAGCTAAACTAAAATGAACTAGTTAGCTGCTAAAGTGAACTGTTAGCTAACCTGACTGAGACTATTTCAGCTAACCGATATATATTTACACACTCTTTAAGCTCATAACCAGTTTAGCTAACCTTAAACAACTCTCTATTGTAGCAGCTAACTATAACTGCTAGCTAACAAAAACAAGTCATCCAGCAGCTTGACTCAAATGTTTTCTAAACTAAACAACGGCTAAGATAAACTGTTAGCATGTTAACCAATTCGAATTGCTTAAGATGCTAAATATCTGTTAGCTAACAAACTGTTTCAACTGCTGTTTAACTGCATAGCTGATGATTTATTTGTTTGTGTTGACATGTTAGCTTAGCTGCCTGAAGATTGTTATTTAAACTAAAAACAAATGTTTTTTTACAACTAAACTGTTTTAGCTGCAAAACAAACTGTTAATTTACCTGAAATAAAGTGCTGCATTGATCTGTTGGATAACATGAACTGAAATGTTTAAGCTTGTTAGATTCTAAACTGTTACTTTAAATTGACCTGTTTTAGTTGCTAAATTGAACATTTTAAAAAACTAACAATTTTAGCAGCTAATTTGAGAATATATTGCTCTGTCTGCTTTGGGTTATTTGCCTGATTTCACATTTATACAACATAAAGCAGATTCTGGTGGATTGTATCGTACATCACAGCTCTTAAATAATAGTTTTTGGGGATCCATACCGTTATTGTACTTTATGTGACTTTATTAGATCTAAATTCTCACCTATTTCATCAACACTTCTCTAACTTCTGGTCACTTTCCAAACAGTCTCAAGGAGGCGAGAGTAAACCCTCTCCTAAAGAAACCCACTCTCAACCCGTCTGATGTTATAAACTACAGGCTTGTCTCTCTCCTCCCCTTCCTGTCTAAAACACTTGAACGCGCTGTCTTTAAACAACTCTCCTGTTATCTCCATCAGAACAACCTTCTGGATCCGCACCAGTCTGGTTTCAAGGCAGGTCACTCCACAGAAACTGCCCTCCTTGCTGTCTCTGAGGAACTGCACACTGCTAAAGCAGCCTCCTTCTCCTCTGTCCTCATCCTGTTGGACCTGTCTGCTGCATTCGACATGTTGAACCATCAGATCCTCCTTCACTCTCTCCAAGAACTTGGAGTTTCAGGCTCTGCACTTTCCCTCCTCACCTCATACCTCAAAGACCGCACCTACAGGGTTACTTGGAGAGGGTTGGAGTCCGATCCTTGTCAATTAACTACAGAGGTCCCTCAGGGCTCTGTTCTTGGTCCCCTCCTCTTCTCCTTGTACACAAACTCGCTCGGATCAGTCATTAGCCCGCATGGTTTTTCATACCACTGCTACGCTGACGACACCCAATGAGTCCTGTCCTTCCCCCGCTCAGAGACCCAGGTCGTCGCATGCATCTCTGCTTGTCTAGCTGACATCTCTCAGTGGATGTCTGCTCATCACCTCAAGCTCAACCTTGACAAGACTGAACTGCTTTTCCTTCCGGGAAAAGATTGTCCCACTCTTGACCTGACAATCAACATCGGCACCTCTGTTGTTTCCCTGACTCAGACGGCAAGGACTCTGGGTGTGACCCTGGATAACAACCTGTCCTTCACTGCAAACATCGCTGCTACAACCCGCTGCTGCAGATACACGCTTTACAACATCAGGAGGATACGTCCCCAGCTGACCCAGAAAGCCACGCAGGTTCTGGTCCAGGCTCTCGTCATCTCACGCCTAGACTACTGCAACTCCCTCCTGGCTGGTCTACCTGCATGTGCCATCCGACCTCTGCAGCTCATCCAGAATGCAGCGTCTCGTCTGGTCTTCAACCTTCCTAAATGTTCCCACACCACTCCGCTCCTCCGCTCCCTCCACTGGCTTCCGGTAACTGCTAGAATCCACTTCAAGACAATGGTACTTGCGTACCATGCTGCGAATGGATCTGGCCCTTCCTACATCCAGGACATGGTTAAACCGTGCACCCCAGCACGTGCACTCCGCTCTGCATCAGCCAAACGACTCGCTGCACCCTCGCTGCGAGGGGGACCCAAGTTCCCATCAGCAGAAACACGTGGGTTTGCTATCCTGGCTCCAAAATGGTGGAATGAGCTCCCATTGACATCAGGACAGCAGATAGCTCACACACCTTCCGGCGCAGACTGAAAACTCATCTCTTTCGACTCCACTTCGAGCGATAGAACTATTAACAAAGCACTTATATACTAACAAAGGACTGGCTTATCTAAAGCCAGCTGAGTAGCACTTGAAATGTTTTTGCTCTATGAAACCTGATGTATTTTATGATTCTGTTTTCTTCAAGGTTGTATTTTGTTGGTCGAACGCACTTATTGTAAGTCGCTTTGGATAAAAGCGTCAGCTAAATGCAATGTAATGTAATGTAATGTAAAATGTACCGCTGCGCAGGGAGTCATCCTCCGGCAGATCTTCATCCAACATGAGGTCGTCATCGTCCAGATCACAAGATTCAAGGTTTTCCAAAACGTCCTGAAATAAAGAAAAATAGAGACTTGTATTTCCAGTGCTTTATTGATAAATGTGCTGTTCCCCCAGCAGACACCAGAGGGCGCCAGAGGACTGAATAATCTGATGCAGAGCTCAGAGGTAAAGGAAGCTTTTTCATTACTTACCTATGGACAGAAACTTCACCTGATTTCTGAGTTTGGAAAATAAACGTTGGAACAAAAATACTGAGCATGGACCCACACATTTTAATTGTTCTTACTTTTTTGTACTGCCTGTTGTTATCCTGACTTTTTAAAATAATTATATTAATTATTCAAACAAATACTGTTTTCTCCTGATTTTTTGTGTATTTTAAATATGTTTTTTATTTAAAATATGTTATTATATTATTTAAAACATTTGCATTTAATTTTCTTCAAAATATTTGGCTTCATCCATTTTATTTAGCTTTTTTATTTATTTTCTATATAGATTTCGACATGTTTTCAGGTGAGAGAGGGTTTTTTTTTCAAGTTTTTTTAACCAAAATAAAGGTGGTTGTAACATCAGACATGTGAGACTGAGTTGATTTAATGTTAAATCAAACAGTTTTCAGCAGCAGCAGCTTCTAGAAGTTTTACCCTCGAGTTCAGACTGTTTTCAAAATGTGCAGCCCGTGTAAACGCTGACATTTAGAGCCTGTGTCTGCCTGTTCCAGGATCAGTGAGTTCTCTGCACGATGTGTTTGGCACCGACACAAGATGACCCAATCTGGAGACAAAACTGGACTAAAGCAGGACGGAGGCGTCAGGAATATTAAACTCTGCCTCCTGTTTTCAGCAGCACAACAACAACAACACTCACAAACGAATCAGCTGCTCACACGGTGACAGTCGATCGATGCTCAATGGATAATTAGGAACAAGTCAAATGATCTTGTTATGTATTTGTGTATTTGTATTCAATGCTGGATCCACCTCATCATTTTATTCCCACCACAGCACCGAGACTGCCCTGATCAAAATCACCAATGATCTGCTCATCGCAGCTGACTCAGGCTCCATCACTCCACTAATTCTCCTTGACCTCTCTGCAGCCTTTGACACCATCTCCCATAATATCCTCCTCACCCGCCTGTCTGAACTCCTTGGCCTCACTGACTCCGCCCTCTCCTTCTTCCACTCATACCTCTCGGACCGGACACAGTTTGTCACACACGCTGGCTGCAGCTCCCCCTGTGGCTCTGTCAACCATGGAGTCCCCCAAGGCTCAGTGCTCGGTCCCCTTCTATTCACAATATACATCCTTCCGATTGGTGATATCATCCATGGTCTCTGTTTCCACTCCTATGCCGACGACACCCAACTGTACATCAGCACAAAACCTTCTGCCCATCTCCCCCTCAGTCACTAATCAACTGCCTCCACAAAATTAAAACCTGGATGACCACCAATCTACTCAAACTAAACAGTGATAAAACTGAGCTCATGGTTGTGGCCCCCAAGGCACTGCTCGGGAAGGTTGGAGATCTGCTCCTCAACATCGACGGTTCCATCATCTCCCCATCCCCTCAGGTCCGCAACCTTGGTGTTGTCTTGGATTCAACCATCTCATTTCAAAACCACATCAAATCCATTTCAAAATCAGCCTTCTTCTACCTCAGAAATATTTCAAGACTACGGCCATCACTGTCCGACTCTGTTGCTGAGAAGCTGATACATTGTTTCATTACCTCACGCCTGGACTATTGTAACGGACTCCTGTCCGGGGTTCCCAGCAAAACCCTGAACAGGCTCCAGTACATACAGAACTCAGCTGACAGGGTCCTCACACGCACCAAGCCCTGGCAGCACATCACCCCCACTCTATTCAACCTCCACTGGCTCCCGGTCAAGTCCCGCATCACCTACAAACTCCTCCTCCTCATCTCCAAGTCCCCCCGTGCCCTCTCCCCTCAGTCCCTCACAGATCTCCTCCACCCATACATCCCGTCCCGCACCCTGCGATCCTCAGACTCCGGCCTGCTCTCCATTCCCCATTCACGCCTCCGCACCTTCGGGGACCGTGCCTTCAGTGTCGCTGCCCCCACTCTCTGGAACTCCCTCCCTGCAGAAATCCGCAACGCCCCTTCTCTCAACATTTTCAAATCAACCCTTAAAACTCATCTGTTCAACATCGCCTTCCAACAATAACTCACTCCCACCCCCCCCCAAATTATACTTCCATTTCTGCCCCCTGTTTTATGTTTATATTTGTTATGTCTTGTCCTTGCATGTTTCTTTGTAAAGCGACCTTGAGGTTATGAAAGGCGCTATATAAAGTTATTATTATTATTATTATTCTCATACATCATCAGTAATTTGTGTGATTATAATCCCAGAGTACATCAACGTTTCAGGTTGTTTTCTAGTTTATGTGTGAAAAGACAAATAAAACCCTCAAATGGTTCAAATATGTTTGAGCTAATTTAGCTTTTTCCTTCACACTCACAATGCTGTTGAGGTCGGAGTCGAAGCTCCCGATGTGCAGGTTGTTGCTGTTGGAGTGGATCGAGACGTTTCCCCCCCCCAGGGGCTCCAGACCCTCCTCGTCCCACAGGTAGGTCCCCCCCGAGCCACAGCTGTCCGAGGGGGAGAGGTCCAGAGAGGAGCCGCCCTAAAGAGAGGGGAGAGGCTTTTATTCTGAAGGAATCCACTCATCATCCATACAGGAGATACACACAGAGGCTTTTATTCTGAAGGAATCCACTCATCATCAGGAGATACACACAGAGGCTTTTATTCTGAAGGATTCCACTCATCATCCATACAGGAGATACACACAGGGAGGCATTTATTTTGTAGTAGTTTGTTTATAAACCTGTCGTTTACAGGAGATACACAGAGAAAGGCTTTTATTCTGAAAGGTTACACTCATACACAGAGAAAGGCTTTTATTTTGTAGCATTCTGTATATCAGTGTATTCTGAAGCAGATACATCCATGGAGGATTTTATTTTGAAGGATTCCACTCATAATCCATACAGGAGATCAGTGGCGGCGCCAGGGTATGGCTGGGGTAGGCTACAGCCATACCAAGAAATGGGTTAGCCCTACCTTAGCCCGACCATGAAAAAGTGTTGAGAACACGGATTGCGAAAATCTACCGGTCGTGTCCACACCACACAAAATGATCCTGTTGTAACAACAAGTGCACGTTACTGACGCAATATGGTTGAGACCATAGAGGGGTGCAAGGAATAGTCTAAGTAGTAGGGGAGTTGTATACACTAAAGGTGTGGACATTCTCTCGCGTTATAAGATCAGCGCGGCCGCGGTCAGATCAAAATGCCTCCGAATGCAATTTGAACAGACCTACAGCCAATCAGAGCAACGAAACGTTGGGTCTGCTGCGTCATGCATTACTGATTCGTCACGTTCACAGTGAAAAGTCCCCAAACTCGCGCCGAGTAAATTGCAGACAGACAGCAGAACTTCTAGGATTAATTGTATATTTCTAAAAGGAGACTAATAAAAGCCTCACACGTGCGTTTCAATGTCAAGGGGAGCGATATAGCGTGTATGTAATTACATTACAAATACTGACTTGAGCCCCACCACCGTATGGGTTAGCCCTGCCAGAGATTACCCAACACAAATACTCTGGCGCCGCCACTGCAGGAGATACACACACAGAGGCTTTTATTCTGAAGGATCACACTCATAATCCATACAGGAGATACACACAGAGAGGCTTTTATTCTGAAGGATCACACTCATAATCCATACAGGAGATACACACAGAGAGGCTTTTATTCTGAAGGATCACACTCATAATCCATACAGGAGATACACACAGAGAGGCTTTTATTCTGAAGGATCACTCATAATCCATACAGGAGATACACACAGAGAGGCTTTTATTCTGAAGGATCACACTCATAATCCATACAGGAGATACACACAGAGAGGCTTTTATTCTGAAGGATCACACTCATAATCCATACAGGAGATACACACAGAGGCTTTTATTCTGAAGGATCACACTCATAATCCATACAGGAGATACACACAGAGACGCTTTTATTCTGAAGGATCACACTCATAATCCATACAGGAGATACACACAGAGAGGCTTTTATTCTGAAGGATCACACTCATAATCCATACAGGAGATACACACAGAGAGGCTTTTATTCTGAAGGATCACACTCATAATCCATAAAGGAGATACACACAGAGAGGCTTTTATTGTGAAGGATCACACTCATAATCCATTCAGAGATACACACAGAGAGGCTTTTATCTGAAGGATCACTCATAATCCATACAGGAGATACACACAGAGAGGCTTTTATTCTGAAGGATCACTCATAATCCATACAGGAGATACACACAGAGAGGCTTTTATTCTGAAGGATCACTCATAATCAGAAGTTAGAAAATGCTTCACAGTGAGATAGGTGTGTCACAGTTTCTGAGGGTGAGGTTAAACTGAATCATTGCATATTTATAATATTTGTGAAGTTACATCATACCAGCACGACTCTTATCTTCTACTTAAACTCACCTGTCTGCCATCAATATATATAATTGTATTCTAGTCCCTCTGCCAACAGGGTTTAGATTTGGTTTGTTTGTCAGCAGGAGGAAGGTAAAACTCAGCCAAAGAGGAATTCATTACGTTATTTAAGTATTTTCTCGGCTAAAATCACAGCTAAAATCTCTGAAAATGTCCACTTTCTTTCTCTCAAATGAATTTAAAGTGCCGGTACCTGCTCGTGGTCCTCCTGCTGATTGGACCTCCTGCGGTGAGGGAGTCTGAGACGGTTTTCGGCGCACCAGTCCACGCCGTCGTCCAGGAAGCAAAGACCTGCCTTCGAGACGCCGCTGACGGCCATCTTGTCTTCTTCATTGAACCTGGCACACGATTGGTCGAGCCCCGAGTCGTCCTCGTCGTTTTTGGAGGAGAGAAGAAGTATTCCCATCCCTCCGTTTCCTAAAAAACACAACATGAGATGAGACGGGGCATTAGGGACATTGTGGGGGAAATAAAAAGTAAAATCAGACAAAAACAACGTCTCATCTTAGAGAATATCTGCTTTATCCCATACATGGATGTTTCTTGTTAATGCAGGAAATATGTAAATGTACCCTCATACTCATCATTTTGACATCAAAGAATTTCAGAAATATGGTACATTTCTGAAAAAACAATAACCCTATAATATAATTGCCTTTAAAGTCGCACCAACCCACTCCTAACACATCTCAAAGTGTGTTCTTACCGAGGTTGTCGAAGTCGTCCATGTATTCCTGACTCGTGTCGTTTCTATCCAGAGACGAGTTGGAGGAGAGGCTCATGTCCTCCAGCGTCTCCCCCAGAATCGACACGTCTCTCTGGGCTACCATCTCTGCCGACAGCCCCCTCTCTGGAGCCTCCGGGGGGCTTTCTACAAAGTGAGGGAAATTAAATATAAGAAAGTAGAAAGATACAGATAAGACGAGGAAAGAGACATATGAGGGTATATATACATTTTAATTAAAAAAATATAACATTTTAATTAAAAAATATATCAAATTTTTATTTTGAAAATATTAAAAGTCTACGGGAATATGTTGATTATTTTTGGAGATTTG
>CM070437.1:1200349-1252849 GCA_036324595.1 Champsocephalus gunnari | reverse complement strand
TAGCAGCTAACAGCTAGCAGCTAATAGCTAACGTGAACTAGCTCTCCTGCAGATGTGTTGTCCACGATGTAGCATATCAATACAAACCTGGGGCGTTGACCGTGAGAATACCGTGTCTTATGAGCCTCGAGAGGTTTACAAATGAGACCGTGATCCAACCCTCCGTCAGCTGAGCATCGTGGGAAGGAGGAGAGTCTCTCATCGTGTCATCGTCTCCTCTGAGGACGGAGATATTTCTGTCTGAGAACACGGAGACGAACCCTCCTCTTTGTTTCCCCCCTTCCTTCAGTGCAGAGTCTCACTGAGGCAAACCATGCTGGAGGAGGGGATCATATCCCGAGGAACACTCTACAATCAAGTGTTCATTTAGGATTCCCTAAATAACGAGACTGAAATATCTGAGATCCAAGTTGTTTTTTTTTAAATGTATTTCTTGTTTATTTGAGAGTTTCTTAATGTTTAATTTGTATTTTCTTTTTATTGTAAAGTTGATTTTGATTTGTATGTGTAAATGTATATATGTTTTAATGTAAATTAAGTAAATGAATTCCTTGTAAATATCATATTATCACTTTCTTATAGATGTTCGTAACGCCGAGTCATCCGATGAAACCTGTACACGGCTGTCTTTAACGGGTTATAAAATATCATTTGTAATTATTATAGTGCGTCATATATTGGAGATATTGTTCATATCTTTTTGAATAGTGCATGCCGACGTCTGCGCCGACTTCCCTCTCTGCTCCACTTTAAGCTTCCCCTCAGACTGGATTTAAAGTCGCCCAGTCAGAGCGACTCCTCGTGGAAATAGAAACCCTCTTTTAGCCGCGCAGGGTTTTTATAATTCGCTGAAACCTGATCTGCGTTTCCTCCGGACGGACGGACGCTGGAATATCCAGACGCACGGACTCGACCGTATTATTAGAAAGAGACGGATATCTGTTTACAGGCGTTACAGAAGCAGAAGCTGCACGTCTGCTCGTTCCGCTGCTCACTGGGATTATTAAATACATTTAATATGAATTGCTGTCTTTATAAAGTTCATTTCACTTCTCTGGCAATGAGCTTTACTGCAAATGCATTTCACAAATAACAACAACATCTAAAGCTGCAGGAACATTAACCTGACACCTCGTGGGTTTTGGAGTAAACATTTTCTAAATTGCAAAAAAGACACAAAATTCTAAATATATATATAAACCTAAAACTAGAGCATTACTCAGAATAATGAATATCTAAAACATACGCTGCTGTCCTGAGTTTGAATTTGGTTTCATTTCAAAATAATAAAAATACATTTACAATATGTGTGATGCTAAAACAGTAAACAGTAGCAGTAGCGTGTGGCGCAGTCGACTAGTGCGTTGGTGTTGGGTTCAGGGGGTCACAGGTTCAAACCCCGCTGCAGGCAGCATGTCGTTGTGTCCCCGAGACGCTTCTCCCCAAAGCGCTCCCGTGGATAAAAGCGTCCAACACGTGATGTAATTTACAAAAAAACTAAAAAGGTAAATGTTTCAGTGTTCATGATGTTCATGTTTCAGCTCAAACTGAAACCCAACACACACACACACACACACACACACACACTATGGAGTCTCTGCTTCACCTCCAGCACAAAACTGCTGATGCTAACACACGTAGCATTAGCCCCTCGGGGACATTAAAGACAAAGCATGAAGTAGTAGAACATTCACACTTGCAGGATGTGCAGCAAAGTACTGATACCAGAAACATGTACTTAAGTACGAAGTATTTGTACTCCACTACTTCCCAACTCTGGTTACAACACATGGGTTTCAGTTTGCTGTGAGTCTGAAACTGAACTTTACAGACTGTCCTTGAACGTTACTGTAGAGGTCACACGGAGAGTAGGAAAGGAAGGAAGGAGACAGGTATACAAAAGAAAAAGTAGAAAATACAGATTTTTGATTTGGAGATGAGACGAAGAAAAGGGAAGAGGGAATAATGCAGTGAGAAGAGAGCAAGGAAAGAGAAAAGGGAAGGAGATAAGAAGGATACAAGGGAAGGAAGGAAGTACACAAGTAGCTACGTCAGGAAGGAAGGAAGCAAATGAGTAAGTTATAAGTAGGTAGGCAAGTAAGGAAGAAAGTAGGTAAGTAAGTAAGTGAGTAAGTATATAAGTAAGTATATAAGTAAGTATATAAGTAAGTATATAAGTAAGTAAGAAAGTAGGCAAGGAAGGAAGGAAGGAAGGAAGGAAGGAAGGAAGGAAGGAAGGAAGGAAGGAGGTTTTGTTCTCCACTACTTCCCACCTCTGCTTAAATATAAACACACCAACGGTTGCCCGGGAGCTTTTTCCAGCATTTAGTCCGATCCCCTCCCCCCTCTCGTTCCTCAGTAACTTCACAGAGACAAGCCCCCCGTTGTGCTCCTCTCACTCCAGTAAAGACCCCCCCCCCAGCATCACTAATCCGCCTCAAAGCAGCTCCTTCTCTGAACCCTCCAAGAAAAAGAGCTGCTGGAAACCAAATAACGTGCAACATATATATTTAGTTAATAACTGCAATATATTCCTGGCTGCTAAATCCTCAGAACTGTTACAGGATGTGCATTTTGTAAATTGTGTAACTTTTTTATCTTTAATACTTGTGTATGCATGCTTCTTAGTTAACACTTAAGGTACGGTAAGAACGGAGAAGCCAGCTCGAGTGGCTGAAGAAACCTGCCCCTTCCTCACAGAGCCCCGCCCCCAACACGCACGGACGCGCACGTGACCAATGAGGGCAGAGATCAGTGTGTGCCCCGATGGAAGGCTGGCAGGCAGGTAGGCCGTCAGTTACCTTAGCCGGCTCATATGATTGGTCGAGCTTGCTCCAGCGCCACGGCTTCAAAGCACTTCAGATATTCATCGCGGTCGGGACCTTCAGAGCATCCATGGAATCGAACACGTGTTCCTGAAGAGAACGGCCGCCCCCACCTCTAAGCTAGAAACAGTAGAAGTGAACTTTAAAATAACTGCCATGTGTGGAACAAACTAATCATTAATAGCTTTTAGAGCTGAAGAAACAGAACAATTATAATACTACGAATATAATACATGGATTAAAAACATTAACGTTACATTATGGGAGAATACATTTGATACAATGCAAAAAAATATCATACATACAAATTAAAAAACTAAGGCATACATTATTAAAACAATTGTTTAAAATAAATACAAAATGTTCTTTTCAAGAGTTTTAATTTGGTGTCATTCTCATAGCCCCGCCTCAAAGCAGCTCTCTCTGACTGCAGCGCGTCGGCCGGACGTCGGAGCACTTTCACAGCAGATAAATGGATAAATGTGCAATAAATCCTGAGACCACCAAAGGAAACCAGAGGAAAGGTTAAAGTGCAAAGCCCCGTCGTCTCTTGCGTAACAAACACGTCGTCCACATGTAGAAATATCTTAGTGTGTGCCCTTTGTCCGGGAGATAATACTCCGAATGAGAATCCAGTTTATAGCCAGGCTCGTGTTTGCTGGTGCCAACATACACAATCTAAAGACAAGTTGCAAAGTCAGTAATATAAAATAAATAAGGAATGTATAAGGATAATACAAATTAAAGTGGACCTGTCATGCTGCATTTGAAACGTATATTGTCGGGCCAGACCGACACAGAACATGTCTGTGAAGACCCCCCGTTGTAGCCACGCCTCTTACTGCGCACACCCCTCTCTTGAAGCCCTGGATCTTGGGTCCTGAGCTTGAACAAAATAAAAGAAGAGGAGGCGGAGCTAATGCCTGATCAGAATTCTACCGGAGACAAAGTTAAATTCTGCTTTGATAAAACGCCATCCTGTTCTAAACCACATCAAGGATTACCTCTGAGACCGTGTGGAGCTCAAACGCGTTCTCTCTCAGGTGCATCTCAAGGAGAGTCCTTTCTACTTCCTGCTTTTTAAACTCACGTGCTCTCCAGCTCAGGCTAGCTCTGAGGCAAATAGCTGAGATATTCTAACCTGAAGTGTTTTGTCCGCTCACCGCTGCGTGTGATCAGAGCTGCGTGTCGACTCGTCAGCAGCAGCTGATCTCTCTCCGTCAGATCAGACTCGCGTTTATGTCCATATCGATCAGATGCAGCTAGCTCTAGCTAATGATAGACTACCTGCTTATTAGAAGACACCTACACAATAAGCGTCGCTATGCAACCGGGTGAGGCCGCAGAGTATAGCGCAGCATTATGCATTTGTTTACATGCCCACCGGAACCCCGAGGCATTACCAACAGATCAACGCACAATCAACCCATCCAGGACATCTCTCTCTCCACATTACGTGTTAGACATTAGAGTCGACTATTCTTGTCTGTCACATACTCTTCTTGTCTGTCACATAAGTGGCGCAACTGAAGCGGTATTGCTCTAAAGGGAAATTATTTTGACCGAAGATATGTAGATTTGCCGGCTAACGGGAACTCAGACGTCGCCATGGTGTGTGCTTGGCGACTGCCTGACTTTATAAAGTGTGTGTATAGGCACTACTGCTTGTAGGCAGGCTGACAGTCGACCCGTGTTCAGGGGAGGTGGCTTTAGTTTCCTGCACGCCTCGACGTGAGAGAGACGTAAGCGACGCCGCCTCTTAGCTCCGAAGCTCTTGCCTCTGGGCCGACACTTTTTTGGTGCTGGAAGAGAAACGGATTCCGGAGCTAAGAGCCGGCGCCGCTGCGGTGTGAACAGGAGAACCGGAGCTTTTCAGGCTCCAGCTCAGAGCCGGAGCTGAAAGGGGCAATAGCGATGTAGAGCAGACATCACAAAGTGCATTTCGCACGATAGGAGACCTTTAAGTTGATTTAAGAAACTATTCAGCATTAAAGGGGGAAGCTAAAGGCGAGTACTTACACCAAATGGAAATAAACAAACACTTAGGACGATGAGTATAAATCACAAACTACAGCGAGTTATATCTTAAAGTAGGGAGGCGTGTGGCGCAGTGGATAGTGCGTTGGTGTTGGGATCAGGGGGTCACAGGTTCAAACCCCACTGCAGTCAGCATGTCGTTGTTGCATGGTGTCAAAAAGAAACGAGTAGGAAGAATCAGAAACCCACGGCGGCGTCTCGCTGCAGAAATAACACACATCTACCAGAGTCTCCCGTTCATCCAACGTGGAGAAACGGAGCCGTCCACCAGCGACCTACGGCGAGCTAACATGTACCGTTAGCTTGTTAGCATGTTGCCGTTCGTAGCCTCTAAAGTCCACGTTCTCTCGTAGAGGTAAACGCGACAGTGAGCGTTGCTCGAAACATGTCTGGCTATAAAACTGCAACGCGATGAAAGCTTTCTTCGTTGCTTTGGGTTTGCTTTAGGAAGCTTTGTCGTCAGGTACATGTCGTAACTTAAAGCTCCCCTATTCTACAGGTCTCAGATATATCCAGAGCCTGTCTCTGATTGGCTGGAACACCAAACAGATCATTGCAGCATTACCCATAACCCCCTCTGTTTCAGCCCTGTTTCCAAAGTGCTGATTCTCTGTCTGTTACTTTAGATGAAGACAAGGAGCCCCTCCCCACGCCCCTCTGAGAGACATCTGGTGACAAAGACCTCAACGGAGCTCTAGAGGTGATAAGGGGGGGGGGTAACTTGTTGCTGATTGGCTAATGGTTACTAAGACACAGAAACATGGCATCACAAAGTGCATGCAGCATAACAGGGGGCCTTAAAGAAATTACCGTGATTGATTAAAACCAAGTCTCTCTGACGGGATCTGAAGCAAACGTCTTCCCCGCGCTGCAGTCTCAGCTGACGGAGACGTTTCCAGTCTGTAGTCTGATAAATACGTGGGACTCTTTAAACACTAAGTGGCTCGGCAGCAGCTCGGATGATCTGATCCGAGGAGGAAACGGTGCAGACGTTAGAGATGGAAAAGATTCACCAAACGTTTCCTGCTCCATTATCCACGAGAGGAAATGAACGCTCGGAGGCGGAGGAGAGGCTTTCGATGCCGAAGCAGACTGAGACGAGCTTTAAAGCAAATGAGTGATACATCAGTGAACAACGTTGGGTGTGATTCACAAACCACACCTTTAGGGACAACGCCTTCAACGGTGAGGCACTGGGAAGGTCAGATATTTGATTCGCCCAAAGCGTTCATCTCAAATGTTGTATTCCTTATCAATGATTGTTACTTGCAGCTTCTTGATGTTCTGTGTCAGCAGTGAAGCTTTCCAGCTGGTGTTCACATATCTACCGGTCCCAAATAACCCTCAGATCGATCTCCATGACAACATGTGTTAGTGCTGGACGGCAGCGTCCACGATGCAACTGAAGACGCAGCGTTCAAAGGTTATAAGGTTTACAACTCAAGGTCTTTGTGAAGATGGATAGACCGTATCGCTGCTGGTTCGATACTTTAGTCTTTCTCCCATGTCCCCCTAAACTGTGGGTTTTCTCTGGAAGTGTTTCCTTGTATGATGTGAGGGTCTAAGGACAGAGGGTCTAAGGACAGAGGGTCTAAGGACAGAGGGTCTGAGGATAGAGGGTCTAAGGACAGAGGGTCTAAGGATAGAGGGTCTAAGGATAGAGGGTCTGAGGACAGAGGGTCTGAGGACAGATGGTCTGAGGACAGAGGGTCTGAGGACAGAGGGTCTGAGGACAGAGGGTCTGAGGACAGAGGGTCTAAGGACAGAGGATCTAAGGACAGAGGATCTAAGGATAGCGGGTCTAAGGACAGAGGGTCTAAGGATAGAGGGTCTAAGGTAGGGGTGGGCGATATGACGATATATATCGTCGTGACGATATTAGGTCTCCACGATATGCTTTTTCAGAGATATCGTCCTATCGTGATAAAAAAAAATTAAAAAAAATAGCGGGGGGGAAGAGGCTCTCCGTGCGCGGCGCAGGGGGCTATGACAGCGGACGGAGAGCCTCTTCCCCTCCCGCTCCCCCAGACTCACCTACTGATTTTAATTTCACCATATATCAAGCCCGATCGATTTCACAATGTCAGCGCACCTCTGCTTTCGTTCAGTCCGAGTTGTTTGACACGCTCAAGTCCCCGCCCCCTTTCTTTGCAGCGAGCGACCATAGGGCAGGCATTTCATAAAGGGGCTCCTGATGAACAGACAAACGGTGGAAAGACATAACTGACACTGTGGCGTTTCATGTGTTTCCCTTCAGTCATGCTAAAGTTTTTTATTACACTTCAAGTCTACTCTAAAGTTTACATTTTAATTGTTTGGCACTGACTTTTCCTCATTGATGTTTTATGTTTTACTTAGTTATGTTTTACCCTCCTGTTCATGTGTATTGATGTTCACTGCTCACTTGTTCATTCAGGGATTCATTTCTGAAATAAAACCAGCTTGAAATGCTATGTTGGTCTGTTACTCCTTTTTGTTTTAGTTTCTGTCACCTTGTAGGTGCTTGTTCTGTTAAGTAACTTGAAAAATAACCATAATAACCGACAAGAAAAAATATCGTGATATATATCGTCTATCGTGATACTGCCTGAAAATATCGTGATAACATATTTTTCAATATCGCCCACCCCTAGTCTAAGGACAGAGGGTCTAAGGACAGAGGGTCTAAGGACAGAGGATCTAAGGATAGAGGGTCTAAGGACAGAGGGTCTAAGGACAGAGGATCTAAGGACAGAGGGTCTGAGGACAGAGGGTCTGAGGGTCTGAGGACAGAGGGTCTGAGGACAGAGGGTCTGAGGACAGAGGGTCTGAGGACAGAGGGTCTGAGGACAGAGGGTTGTATTTGCTGTAAAGTGTCTCGACTGCAGGCTAGTTTTATTTTATGTGCAGCACTTTGGCTGATCTCCAAACATCGTTTATAAATGTGCTATAAATAAAACGTGATTTGATTTGGTGTAGCTCTGAATAACAACGAGGAACCTGGGAATTAGACGGTCATTAATCGTGTTGTCGTCTAAAAGAGAGGTTTCTCCGACGCAAGAACGTCCTGGTTTTATTCGTTAGCTGTAAAAACGAGCTGCTGATGGAATAAGGAGCCTCAGCTCTGGGACCTCGATGGACATTCCTCGACGCCAGACCCCGTTCATCAGGAAGCCCGACGACATGGCGACGGGAAGTAGGCCCTTTGAAGGGAGCCGGATCTCGTGGCTCCATTCGTCCCGGGAGCCGTTCAAAAGGGCCGGTTCTTCTTAAGGGGGTAATAGTAGTGCTGTAGCGACGCATCGACTTCAAAATATCGTCGACGACATATTTCCGCGTCGACGCGTCGCTACACACACGTGGGTCACCCATAGCAACAAGCAGTTCTAGCTGTGGTGGCTACCATTAGCAGCTAGCATTTGCTCTCCGATTTTGACATTAAAATGAAATTATGGATTATAAATGCAATAATTTTTTTAATACAGAGACGTTAAAAACCTATGGATCAACCGATTCAGCCGCGTTTTTTCTCGTTTTAATGCCATTGAACACGTCTTTTGATCAGATTGACAGCTGAGACGATCTCCCTCGAAGCTCTGTAAAGGTACGTGTTGTGATGTCTGTGTTGGCTTCCCCTGTCCGAGTCCGGATCACTCAGTGATGATACTATATACCGACATAATCTGTGGAGTCTCAGCTTTAATCGATATCTTGTACGTGCAGCTACGATGAGTAATAAGCGTACTTTTATCTTGAGTTCTGTGCCAATGTCCGTTAGCATTTTTCGCTCAGGGGTCATTTAGATGCTTCTCATGAGACGTGTGTTTTGTTTTGGTAAGCATGGTTTGTATCGTCAGTTAGCTGAGATTATTCCCGTTAATCTGGAATAACACATTAATAGGTTCTTAAATATTACGATGCCCTGAGACACAGTATCGTGAATTTTTTTTTACATTACGTTTTTTATGAATTGAACAACAGAAAAATAATCGTTAGATTAGTCGACTAATCGATCAAATAATCGCCCGATTAATCGTTTTCAAAATAATCGTTTCCCCCCCAGCACTAGTTAATAGATTTATCTGCCAAATAATCACCGGGATAAGGATCGAATGCATCTCTCAGCCGAACCGCCACTCGAGCAGCGTCACGCCATCACCCACAGATGTAGCACCTCATTTACCACATTATGATATTTACATTTTCATTCGATTCATTTCTTATTTCATAGAAACTTATCAAACGTGTAATTAAAGAATGGTGATATACACAGTGATAGATGTTAAGGACTAACGTTTATAATAAATAGCCTGGCATTTATCCATAATAATATTTATAAAGTTTAATGTAAAAGGTTCATAAAATAAAAACACACTATCGTTGAAAGTCACACTCCGTTCACCTTTATGTTCAACTGCTAAATTCGTTACGGATCAAAAAGGGCTTCGACCTAATTACCTTAAACTCACTAATCACGTAAAATGATAAAATACGGCGAAGTTATTAAAATATGTGCTTCCATTTCTCATACTTTTGAAATATATTTGTATTAACTTTATATCATCGTATCCCCGTGTTTACTGCGTCTTTCTGCGTGAAACAAAGACTGGCATACTTTCAAGCAGTACTTGTCCGGACTGTTGTTTTTATGCGGCACCGGCTTGAACAGGTCATGTGATCTGGGTCATGTGATCTGGGTCATGTGATCTGATCACGCCGGCATTATTCTCACCATTCTTTATGAGCGCGGTCGCCTAATGGTAAGGTAGTCCATCTAATTACTTATTTATAAAGTGGAGACGAGGCAGAGATTCTACAATGAAGCGGGACCGTGGTCTCCGTGAGATCCAGAAACCAAGTTCTATTCAAATTCCAGTTCTTGACGGGAGAGCGGTGTGAACGGGTGGCAGATGCATTTAAAAGAAATAGTAATCAGTTATCATAGAATAGGCTTAAACTATAGCTCTCCACCGCCGGCCGAAGTGTCCTTTCAATGAAGTCCGAGTTCGACATTTTAATTCATGGCCTGCCAACACTCGCCGGACGGAAGGCGACACGCCCGTTCTACGCCGTGTCCTCACTCCTCACACCAAGCTGCGTCCCCAGAGAGCGTACTATGCGGTGGCATCGTTTCAGACGCTATGTTTCAGCGTGCTCTCGATACGCCATTAAAACAGTAAAAACACGTTCAGCTTCCTTTCCGCGTCTCCTGTTCCCAGAACATTCCATCTCTGAACGGCTCGCGCCAAGTACGACTCGGTTCCCTTGGTTCGTACCAAAGAGCCGTTCAAAGGAATCGATCGTTGGCGAACGTCACATCGCTACAACGACAGAAAGATGCTTTAACACCGGTAAACTGCAGTCCTACCGAAAGCTATACAGCTGACCTCGATGCAGAGGAGGCACTCAGAGAGCAGACGAAGGGTCGTAAACAACCGGAGAGAGGAGGAAGCAGTGAGGCAGCAGATTGCAGAGAGGGGAAGTCAGGGAGATTCTGTCAGTCAACGAGTCAGCAGGACGTTAGCCGTGAAGCTAACTGATGAGCGGGCTGAAGAGGGGCCTCTTTAAGAGCTTCTCCCTAATGAAGCTCCGAGTAATGAAGCGTGAGGACGGTCAGGTCCACGTTCATATGTGATGTCACATCGTCTTTATTTAGGGACAGGAATCCACTGCTGCATGAACTGTTCACCAGGTGGGATGCTGTTGTGCTTTGAGAACAGACCGGAACATTTATTGTTGATAAGCTGGACCCAAAAGCTTCTCCCGGCATCATGCGTTAAAAAACATTACAAACCCTAGAGAAGAGTACTACTAGTTATAAATCCCTATATATGCTTCCGTTAGGCAATACTATCATTCTGTAAACTTTCACTGTTATGCGGATGATACTCAACTGTATTTATCAATCAAGCCTGATGAAATTAATCATCTAAATAAAATTCAAGACTGCCTTAAGGACTTAAAAACGTGGATGACCTTAAACTTTTTGATGTTAAACGCGACCAAAACTGAAGTTATTGTACTCGGCCCGAAGAATCTACGAAACAAATTATCTAAAGATATACTAACTATGGATGGCATTAATTTGGCCTCCAGTGAGACTGTAAGGAATCTTGGTGTTATATTTGATCAGGATTTATCCTTTAACGCCCACATAAAATCAATCTCAAGGACCGCCTACTTCCATCTACGTAACATTGCAGAAATCAGGCATATCTTGCCTCAAAGCGATGCAGAGAAACTAGTCCATGCATTTGTTACTTCTAGGCTGGATTATTGTAACTCTTTACTATCAGGGAGTACCAAGAAGTCAGTCAAGTGGCTTCAGCTGATTCAAAATGCTGCGGCTCGTGTACTAACCAGAGTTAGGAGAAGGGACCACGTTACTCCTGTTCTGGCTGCCTTACACTGGCTCCCTATAGAACACAGGATAGAATTTAAAACTCTTCTTCTCGCCGACAAAGCCCTTAATGGGCAGGCGCCATCTCACCTTAAAGAACTCATTATACCCTACTGTCCTACTAGGGCATTGCGTTCCAAGAATGCAGGGTTGTTGGTTGTTCCTAGAGTCTCTAAAAGTACAATGGGAGCCAGAGCCTTTTCTTATCAAGCTCCACATTTGTGGAATCAGCTTCCAGTTTGTGTTCGGGCGGCAGACACCCTATCCGTTTTTAAGAGTGCGCTTAAGACCTTCCTTTGTGATAAAGCTTATAGTGATAAAATAACATAATCTAATAAGAGTGCATTGACGTAGATACCTTTGCCTCTTCACCGACATTTTAGTTCTTACTCTTTCACTTAAATCCTAAAAACTTAGATCTTATATTTAAAACGTTATCCAAACCTTTCCTGTACGACATACATACCAATACTAACACCACAGCTGGTAGGAAACGTATGTAGGGAAAACACCTGTAGATTAATATTAATGGTGTATTTGCCGTTAATACAAGGTTTGTTGTGAATTTATTTTTATTTAAGTATAAAACTTACATTCCAGTAATAACTGTATGATTGTTTTTGCTTAGAAACACTGATGACTTCTCACTGATGTACTGTAAATACATATTATCTATTGTAAACAGGTTTAATCTGATTTAAATGCAGACTATCAACAGCGTCATGTTTCAATAAAGCAGCAAACTATTATGGGATATCATATAACCACTGTCTTTTCACATTATATAACTCCTAATTCTTTATTATCATTTAATTTATTGCATGTTTTATTGATTAAATACGTAAAACAACTTATCAACTGCTGATATGTTATTCCTGCTATAATTACATTTACCTTTTCATAATGTAATAAATCAGAGAAACATCTTTATTTATGCATTTCATTAACATTATTGTGTCTCCAAGATACATTTGCAAAGATATTTTGAATATTTCAAAATGCAATTCTTAGTATCTGTATTTAATTATATTGAAACCGGTTACTTTGACGTATTAATGAACAATACAGTGTGGTCATTTGTATTTTTTTTAAATACTTATGTGATATTTGAACACGTATTTGAAAAATAAATAGTATTTAAACATATTTTCATCATAATAACATATTGTGTGTTGTTTGTGTGTGTTGCTAATCATCACACACCAAAACAATATCCCTGTATTTGTGAAAACCAACAAAACAGAATGTATTTAATGTATTGTCTCACATACTTGCATAGCAGGTGATAGATTGCTTATGATATAATAGATTTAAAGGATGTCAAAGGTTAATATAAAGTCGCTATGTCTGGTTAGCATCACTGTGCTGTCATTCAGAAGCCCGTTAAGAAAACACTCCATTTAAGCCAGCTGTTCGGAGCTAAATATGTCCCTTTTTCATCATTACTTTAAGGAGTGTGTAACGCATGTAATGTTATATGTTTGTGTATATATGGGGTAACATTGATGTGTTAGAGTTGCATTAAAAGGGGGATATTTGCGAAAAAGTCACCTCAATGTTGTGTTGTCATTCAGAAGCCCGTTAAGAAAATACTCAATTTAAGCCAGCTGTTTGGAGCTAAATGTCACTTTTGACTAGTTATGTAAGGAAAATATAATGTATGTAATCTTATGTATGTGTATATATGAACATGGGGAAACATGGATGTAATAGAGTTATATTTAAAGGAGGATATTTGCAAAAAGTCACATCACTGTGGTGCTGTCATTCAGAAGCCCGTTAAGAAAACACTCAATTTTAACCAGCTGTTTGGGGCTAAATATGTCACTTTTCACCAGTTGTGTAATGCATGTAATGTTATCTGTGAGTATATATGAATATGGGGTAACACAATTATATTATAAGGAGGATATTTCCCAAAAGAACTCACCTGCAGGGTAGACGGAGCATCAGACGTCAAAATGCGGAAATGTGCAATTGGAGATGTTTGAATGAAGCCATCTGGATGTCAGTGAGGATTTTCTTCAGTTAAATCCAGCCGAAGACAGTGTAAGAGCCCACAGCAGGAGATACAAGTCCTGATAATGAGTAACAACCAGAATAAAATCCACTGGAGATCAGAGAGGCGAGAATTCTCGGTTTTGCTGCCGGGGTTTGGCTGCTGTTTTCCGGCCTGCAGCTACCGAACACTACGGGGTCTCCGCCATGTTCCCGCTCACCTTGCAGGGGTTCTCTCTCTGTCAGCAGGTGAACACATATCCAAAAGAAAAGCCTTGTGTGTTTCCCGTGTGTGTGTGCGTGTGATAAATAATTTCCGTGTGTGTGTGTGTGTGTGTGTGTGTGTGTTGTTGTCCATGTGCAGAGGACGAGCTGCTGGGACTGAACTAGCTGCTGAATCATCTACACACGCGCACACACACACACACACACACACACACACGGCAGAACAGCTGACACTGACGTCATCATGCACTGTAAACATAACCCGTTCCTCCCCGGAAGATTTTTTATTAAACATGTATTTTTTAACTAATCTTTTGTGAAATCATCCTGTTATCGTCTGCATTATTTATGACCATCATTTAATCCCAGGGTTGTTATATTTACTAATCATTATATTTATAATTATTATGTTACAGTAGCTCCACCACCTTGTGTTTGATTTTGGAATAACGGCTGAGAATATCAAGGATATTTGATTAGTTACCAACGTGAAGGTATAATAATGATAATAATACAAATGACAAAAAACAAGAATAATAGGAATAATAAAGTGTATTTATAAACTCAAAGCTTTCAAATGTTACATGTGACGTCAGGGCCTCATCGTCCATGACGTCATCATGTCTGCGTGACATCACCTCTGACATCACAAAGCCAATGGAATGTGGCTTTGTGCTTGGGTTCTAGAATGCTTGCACCTCAGTCACTCACACACTCACACACTCACACAGAGAGACACACAGTCACACACTCACACACTCACACAGAGAGACACACAGTCACACACTCACACAGTCACACAGAGAGACACACAGTCACACAGAGAGACACACACTCACACACACACACAGTCACACAGTCACACAGAGAGACACACACTCACACAGACACACAGAGAGACACACACTCACACAGACACACACACTCAGCACTACAGACCAGTACTTACACATCGGGTCTACAATAATACAGAAAATACTTTCTGTTAGAGACAGCAGTCCATCACAGACTGATCCCACTATAGAGTCCTCTAGACCCCAAAGAGTCCTCTAGACCATAACGTCCTCTAGACCCTAGAGTCCTCTAGACCCCAAATAGAGTCCTCTAGACCCCATAGAGTCCTCTAGACCATAAAGTCCTCTAGACCATAACGTCCTCTAGACCATAGAGTCCTCTAGACCCCAAATAGAGTCCTCTAGACCCCATAGAGTCCTCTAGACCCCAAATAGAGTCATCTAGACCCCAAATAAAGTCCTCCAGACCCCAAGTCTAGTCTGTCCTCCAGAAACCTCCTTTCTCTTCAGACTTTAGACCGTTTCCAGCCAAAACATGCCGTGCAGGAAGGTCTTCTACGCTTACTACATGGCCGAGAGCGACTCGGATCCTCAAGCCTACGGGGCAGATTTTTCCCAGGACCTCTCCGAACTGCAAGACCCTCTCACCGACCCCAGACAGGAAGTGGAACGCCTGCAGGAACAGGTGGAGGTCCTGATCAACGAGAACGGAGTCTTGTTCGACAGGAACACCGAACTGTCCAACGAGAACGAAATCCTGTCCAACCACAACGCAGAACTGTCCAACGGGAACGAAATCCTGTCCAACCTCAACGCAGAACTGTCCAACGAGAACGAAATCCTGTCCAACCTCAACTCAGAACTGTCCAACGAGAACGAAATCCTGTCCAACCTCAACGCAGAACTGTCCAACGAGAACGAAATCCTGTCCAACCACAACGCAGAACTGTCCAACGGGAACGAAATCCTGTCCAACCTCAACGCAGAACTGTCCAACGGGAACGAAATCCTGTCCAACCTCAACGCAGAACTGTCCAACGGGAACAAAATCCTGTCCAACCTCAACGCAGAACTGTCCAACGGGAACGAAATCCTGTCCAACCTCAACGCAGAACTGTCCAACGAGAACGAAATCCTGTCCAACCACAACGCAGAACTGTCCAACAGGGATCGAAATCCTGTCCAACCACAACGCAGAACGGTCCAACTGGGATCGAAATCCTGTCCAACCTCAACACAGAAAACGAAATCCTGTACAACCACAACGCAGAACTGTCCAACGGGAACGAAATCCTGTCCAACCTCAACGCAGAACTGTCCAACGAGAACGAAATCCTGTACAACCAGAACGCAGAACTCTCCAACCAGAATGCAGAACTGTCCAGGAGGCGGGGAGAGGAAGTGAGGAGGTGGGGAGGTGGGGATAGGAAGTGAGGAGGCGGGGATAGGAAGTGAGGAGGAAGGGAGAGGAAGTAAGGAGGGAGGGATAGGAAGTGAGGAGATGGGGATAGGAAGTGAGGAGGAAGAGAGAGGAAGTGAGGAGGGAGGGATAGGAAGTGAGGAGACGGGGGAAGTGAAGAGGCAGGGAAAGGAAGTGAGGAGGGAGGGATCGGAAGTGAGGAGGAAGGGAGAGGAAGTGAGGAGACAGGGAGAGGAAGTGAGGAGGGACGGATAGGAAGTGAGGAGACGGGGGAAGTGAGGAGGCAGGGAGAGGAAGTGAGGAGGGAGGGATAGGAAGTGAGGAGGAAGTGAGCAGGGAGGGATAGGAAGTGAGGAGATGGGGGAAGTGAGGAGGCAAGGAGAGGAAGTGAGGAGGGAGGGATAGGAAGTGAGGAGACAGTGAGCAAAAGATTGGCCTTTTTCTATATGTGCCATTTCTAAATAATATTGTTGCATCATCTCCTGAGACTCAAAGAGTGCATGTTGTTAAAAGAAGCTGTTGTTAAATGTCCTGGCGCAGAAGTATAAAGTGGCAAACAATGTAAATACTCAAAGATAGGAAGTGTTGAGATCTCCATATCAAGTGAATACTTCAAACGAAAGTTAGTTATAAATCATATATGATCAATATCATATTCTTGTATGAACCCATAATGAGAATGCTTCTTGATGGTTTTTGAGTATGCTTGCAATTTTTAGTTGTTGCTGTTTGATAACTTTGCTTTTTAAAAAGAGGGTTTTGAGAGCTTCATAGTATGTTGAATACTTAAAACGAAAGTTAGTTATAATCAAATACAATCAATTATATTCTTGTATAACCCACAATGAAAATGCTTCATATTTTAGGTTGTTCTATATTTACAGCATAAACAAAACAAAGTGGTTTGTTAAGTTGAGAGTAAGACCTATGATTTATGCCCTAATCTCTGATAAGAGAGTAGGCAGGTTCTTCCCTCTCCTCTCACAGCAGGGGGGGGGCTCCGGACTCAAGGAGAAACACATTGAGGCCTCAAAAGGTGGTTAAGTCATAGCCATAGAATATGTCTAGTCATGTTTTGTTTTACACAAACTTGGGAAGGTGTGTCTTATGCCAGAGCCAATAGAATATGTTGGTTGGGTATGGAGGAGGTGTTTGTGGGTTTTTCTATCCGGTTTTTTGAGCATAAAAAGACGGGCTTTTTTGGATTTCGAGGGGGGAGAGAGGGGGAAACCCCTGGTATACTCTCTCCCGGTAAGCTCTGGCCCTCAGAGCTGGGTTAATAGCTCTCGGTAAGGTTCTCTCAAACTTGGTAAATATCTCTGGATTTTCTTCATTGAAAGCTGAGTGAATTTCTTTGAATGCTGAGTGGAATGATTTGCTGTGAGGACCTTCCTCCGAATTCATGCGGATAGGAATGGGTTTTTGAATGTTAGTACCCGCCATCTGTGTCGGAAAAAAGTGTTTGGGAGTATTAGTACCCGCCACCTGTGAGGACCTTCCTCCGAATTCATGCGGATAGGAATGGGTTTTTGAATGTAAGTACCCGCCATCTGTGTCAGAAAAAAGTGTTTGTGAGTATTAGTACCCGCCACCTGTGAGGACCTTCCTCCTAATTCATGCGGATAGGAATGGGTTTTTGAATGTTAGTACCCGCCATCTGTGACGGAAAAAAGCGTTTGTGAGTATTAGTACCCGCCACCTGTGAGGACCTTCCTCCGAATTCATGCGGATAGGAATGGGTTTTTGAATGTTAGTACCCGCCATCTGTGACGGAAAAAAGGGTTTGTGAGTATTAGTACCCGCCACCTGTGAGGACCTTCCTCCGAATTCATGCGGATAGGAATGGGTTTTTGAATGTTAGTACCCGCCATCTGTGACGGAAAAAAGTGTTTGTGAGTATTAGTACCCGCCACCTGTGAGGACCTTCCTCCGAATTCATGCGGATAGGAATGGGTTTTTGAATGTTAGTACCCGCCATCTGTGACGGAAAAAAGCGTTTGTGAGTATTAGTACCCGCCACCTGTGAGGACCTTCCTCCGAATTCATGCGGATAGGAATGGGTTTTTGAATGTTAGTACCCGCCATCTGTGACGGAAAAAGGGTTTGTGAGTATTAGTACCCGCCACCTGTGAGGACCTTCCTCCGAATTCATGCGGATAGGAATGGGTTTTTGAATGTTCGTACCCGCCATCTGTGACGGAAAAAAGTGTTTGTGAGTATTAGTACCCGCCACCTGTGAGGACCTTCCTCCGAATTCATGCGGATAGGAATGGGTTTTTGAATGTAAGTACCCGCCATCTGTGACGGAAAAAAGTATGGAATAGATGTGAATTGATTTGGTGAAAGAAAAGTTGAATGTGCTTTTTATTATCACCGGCCTTTTTATGAGGAATTGCCTCTCAAATTCTATCGGGAGATTTTAAATGTCACAACTGAATTGAGCAGTTGAAGTGAAACAGTTTGGTAATAAATGTAAGACTGTGAATTAAAGTTTCATATTAGAACATGATCACAGCACGATAGATTTAGTATGATTATAATGTTGTAAAGAGAGAAGGTAAAAACCCTGTATTAGTTTGGACCTACTTTTCTTCAAATAAACTGATCCCACCTTTTGGACTGGGACAACTTAAAAGACATCTGCGCTCTCCTCTCCTGCTTCAAAGGTGAGACTGCACCCTGCCACACACACACTTAGGCAGGGCCACACCTCATTTACTGATATCAAAGTCCTTCGGGATCGCTTCAACAGATTAAAAGAGTTGTCTGAATAGAAACAGCAGTTCATTGAACCTGGTTCTTCAGGAGTCAGTAGAGGTGAGATCTTGCTGACGTTTGGTGGATCTGAGCCGAGCAGTGAACTTACAGAGACTCAGTAACTTCGGTCAGGTCAGTTCGTAGGTCTGAGTCATTTGGAATAAATTATCAGGACCTCACCTATACTCTAAACAGAAGTGAGGAGACAGGAAGTCCAATTAGAGTCATGCTTGGGTTTCTCCTGGGGCTGCAGGTTTTCCCATGATGCATTTGGGCTAATTGGATGCAAATGCATTTTAAAAAAACGAAATACTTTAAAACAAAAAGCATCCTGTCAGAATCTCCCCGGGCTGCGTGTTTTTTAATATCTATAATGTTTTAATATTTATTTTAGTGTATTATTAAAGGGGACCTATCATGCAAAATGCACTTTGTGATGTCTTTTATACGTCACCATGTGTCCCCGGTGCGTCAGGAAATAAACCCTCTCTCTTTTCCTCCGTACCCAAATCTCTAAAAACGGGGATCAACGGAGCTGATCCAGATCTGCGTCCGATATGTCGTAACATCTGAAATGTGGACCCACGGGCCAATCAGAAAGCTGCTATCAGAAACAATGCCCGACTGTTTTGGACGTAATATGGTCAGTGTTTACATTAGCATGCTAACACTCAGAGCTAACCTGTGCTGGAGAGCATGTGTGTGAAGAAGCAGGAAGTAGATCCAGCACTCACAACAGGAACGAGTGAAACAGAGAGGAATCAATGAAAGACCAACGCCGCTCACCACGAACATGGGGACACATGTCCTGCTCTCCAGCACTCCAACAGCAATGGGGACACATGTCCTGCTCTCCAGCACTCACACAGCATTGGGGACACATGTCCTGCTCTCAAGGCGACCAACAACCAATCAGGAATCTCCCGCCCGCCCCCGGCATACAAAGCAATAGCAATGTTAAAACGAAGTAAACTGGATATAAACTCCCCAAACAGGTGAAACCCTACCAGTTCCACCCACTGTCTCTGCCCCCTCCCTCCCATGCCTCGCTCCTCCGGTCTGTATCCCGGTAGATGAACAGAGACCAGGGGTGGACTGGCCATCTGGCATACCGGGCATCGTCCCGGTGGGCCGTTGACCCAATGTGGGCCGGTCCGCGATGTGTTTTTTTTTCTTTTTCTCTAAATTCCCTCCAATTGTGCCGGCCAATTGGCTACAGAGGGCTAGCAGTGTGTTGCCAGCATCGACACATATTATTGGTCTATTGTTTGTCATTGTCAATCAATCATGGGCTGACAGGCGCAGAGAGCCCTGACAGTGCTGTCAATCACAACACAAACCCGGGTGGGGCGGGACCTCATGGCATGGGCGGGACGGGCTGCTGCTGCTGCCGAGCTGAAAATGGATAAACGGAAGAAACGCCCAGGTGGCGCTGAAAAACTGCGACTTAAAAAGCTGAAGTCTCTGGAGGTGGAGGCTGCTAAATATTCTAAATTGACGGACCTATTTGGTGCCGGCAGGTGCTGCTGCCCCGGGAGACGAGCGAGTGGAGGCATACATGGTAAGTAACGTTAGCCTGGGGCTGACTAGGCTACATTTTTGAGACATGTCCAAAACAAAAGTAGAAAACGTTTTTACATTGAATGTGATGTGACCTAATGAACTGCATAGTCCTACTTGTGACAACATATCAGCCCAGAGCTGAAGGGCTGTGAATGTTGGTAGTTGTGGTTGATTTTGTTTAAATATGCCGAATTGTGATATTATGGGTTATTATTGTTCAGATGATTTAGCTAGGCTAGCTAAGAGCTGCTAACGTCAGCGGTCTATTGTTGCCATAGCAACAGTAAACGTTCACATGGACCAACGAGCTGTAAGTAGAGATGCAGAATCAAGCTGTATTGTAAATACAGATGCGATACTTTGAATTTTAGCACAAAATACAAGTAAACCTATAGGAAATAATTAGTTTAATTTGCAATATTTGCCATTGAATTTATTGTAATCTTTCAATTCATTTATTGTTTACTGAGGTGATAACTATTTCATAATTTGTGTGTAACTTTAATTTCTGTGTAAATGTGTTACTTTTACTCTAGTTTTCAAATGGCTGTGTATATATATATTTGTTTAATTTTATTTATCCTTTATTTATCCAGGAATGTCCCATTGAGATACAAGATCTCTTCTTCCAGGGAGTCCTGACCCAACACGGCACACAACACGTTTCAACATAAAACAAGGGCATTAAACAAAAAAAAACATACAATTCAAATATAAATACAGAAGGCCATGTGTGCCGTGGCAAGAAGCTACTCAGCAATAGCATCAGGTCAAACAGGTCAGGGCCGGCCCTGGCTCAGACCCTCCTCTTTAAAGCTGTATCCCCAAATCAGCACTTTTGAAACAGGAAGTGAAACAGAGGGACGTGAGGCGTGGCTGGAATGATCTGATTGGTGTCTGGAGCCAAACACTTCAGAGAGGTGACCTTTAATATCCTGTAACATTTAATACAATAAATACAGACATGTAATCATGTGTCTGCTTCTAAATACAATATGTACAGTACAAATGATAGTGTTATATATTATGGTTTATAAAGGTATTTATTTATCATATATATATAATTAAATATTAAGAAATGTGCTTATTCCAATTAAAAAACGTATTCTGAAAACTCTCAGAAAATGTGTTTTAGTATTATATAAGTAATCTTGTTCTTGAGTGAAGGTAGAAGTACTCAGACCGTGTAGTAAAAGTAGAAGTACTCAGATCTTGTACTTGAGTAAAAGTAGAAGTACTCAGATCTTGTACTTGAGTAAAAGTAGAAGTACTCAGATCTTGTACTTGAGTAAAAGTAGAAGTACTCAGACCGTGTAGTAAAAGTAGAAGTACTCAGATCTTGTACTTGAGTAAAAGTAGAAGTACTCAGATCTTGTACTTGAGTAAAAGTAGAAGTACTCAGATCTGGTACTGAGTAAAAGTAGAAGTACTCCGATCTTGACTGAGTAAAAGTAGAAGTACTCAGATCTTGTACTTGAGTAAAAGTAGATGTACTCAGATATTGTACTTGAGTAAAAGTAGAAGTACTCAGATCTTGTAGTAAAAGTAGAAGTACTCCGATCTTGTAGTAAAAGTAGAAGTACTCAGATCTTGTTCTTGAGTAAAAGTAGATGTACTCAGATATTGTACTTGAGTAAAAGTAGAAGTACTCAGATCTTGTACTTGAGTAAATGTAGAAGTACTCAGATCTGGTACTTGAGTACAAGTAGAAGTACTCAGATCTTGTACTTGAGTAAAAGTAGAAGTACTCAGATCTTGTAATAAAAGTAGAAGTACTCCGATCTTGTAGTAAAAGTAGAAGTACTCAGATCTTGTTCTTGAGTAAAAGTAGAAGTACTCAGATCTTGTAATAAAAGTAGAAGTACTCCGATCTTGTAGTAAAAGTAGAAGTACTCAGATCTGGTACTTGAGTACAAGTAGAAGTACTCAGATCTTGTACTTGAGTAAAAGTAGAAGTACTCAGATCTTGTACTTGAGTAAAAGTAGAAGTACTCAGATCTTGTACTTGAGTAAAAGTAGAAGTACTCCGATCTTGTACTTGAGTAAAAGTAGAAGTACTCAGATATTGTACTTGAGTTAAAGTAGAAGTACTCAGATCTTGTACTTGAGTAAAAGTAGAAGTACTCAGATCTTGTACTTGAGTAAAAGTAGAAGTACTCAGATCTGGTACTTGAGTAAAAGTAGAAGTACTCAGATCTTGTACTTGAGTAAAAGTAGAAGTACTCAGATCTTGTACTTGAGTTAAAGTAGAAGTACTCAGATCTTGTACTTGAGTAAAAGTAGAAGTACTCAGATCTTGTACTTGAGTTAAAGTAGAAGTACTCAGATCTTGTACTTGAGTAAAAGTAGAAGTACTCAGATCTTGTACTTGAGTAAAAGTAGAAGTACTCAGATCTTGTACTTGAGTAAAAGTAGAAGTACTCAGATCTTGTACTTGAGTAAAAGTAGAAGTAGCCTACCAGAGTGTAGGAATACTCGAATACTTGAGTGAATACTTAGATACTTCCCACTTCTGTTCAGACATAACTATATATATACAAATTAAATGAAATTAATTAAACGTAAAACAGTTTGTTGCGTTTGTAGATTTGTTTACAAACAAACGATTGTTGTGTACTTATACATGTTTCCTGTTGTAATGAAGAGTGTCCAGTGTTGGTGGTGGTGTGATGTCGGTGTGTGTCCAGCAGGGGGCAGCACTCTCCTTTAGCTTTCTAACACAATGTGCCTCACTTATTACACTTTGGGCACACAGTACACGCTGATAGATATATTTAGCTTTATTGATCTTAAATGTGTAAATATCATCTACAGAATACACAGTATCAAATATAAATACACACATTCCACTCAAATATAAACATAAAAAGGGGCTTACCTTAACAACATATTACAGACTGTTTTCTCTCTCTCTCTCTCCCTCCCTCTCTCCTCTCTCTCCCTCTCTCTCCCTCCCTCCCTCTCTCTCTCTCTCTCTCTCTCTCCCTCCCTCTCTCCCTCTCTCTCTCTCCCTCTCTCTCTCTCTCCCTCCCTCTCCCTCTCTCTCTCTCTCCCTCTCTCTCTCTCTCTCCCTCCCTCTCTCTCTCTCTCTCCCTCCCTCTCTCTCCCTCTCTCCCTCTCTCTCCCTCCCTCTCTCTCTCTCTCCCTCTCTCTCTCCCCTCCCTCTCTCTCTCTCTCTCTCTCTCTCTCTCTCTCCCTGCAGTTTGATGCTGTGCAGCTGAGAGGGGGGACATCTCTCAGCTGCACAGGAGGGTTTGGGGCGCTTTGGACACGCGGACGCGGTGCTGGTGCGTTGGGATGAAGATGTTTGATAAGAACGGGACACGGCGTCGGAGATGAGGTCTTTCTTTCCTAACGGAGCCGCTAATTGGCGAAGACAAAATGGCCTGACGTTTTCGAGAGCAAAACGTCACAGATTACCCATCATGCCTTGCTGTCAGAGTAGAAGTACCTGTATGTAGTTTATAGAGCATGCGCAGTTTCCATTAAGCCCCGCCTCCTGTCGTTAAGCCCCGCCTCCGATCTCTCGTTCTCAGCTCAGCCCAACGAATGGAGAGAGAAAATAAATCTGGATTCGGCTTTTTGCGCATTTTCCAACTTTAAGGACCGAATGAATCTACTAGGGCTATACACGTGTTTCCAGATGTGTCTTTCCCCTCGTTAGTCAATGGGATAAAGTCGGTCTGGGCCGGGTGACGTCACGGACTGATACGGAAGTTGTAGTACCGCCGTTTGGACACAGGAGCCCTTCTTCCTGGGGGCGTGCACGTTGTGATGAGCAGCCTCAGCCTCCGCACGCTCACCGGCTGCGTGCTCTTCTCCCTGATCGTCTCCACGCTCCTCGGGAACGCTCTGGTTTGCCTCGCGGTGATCCGGTTCCGCCACCTCCGCTCCAAAGTCACCAACTCCTTCGTGGTGTCGCTGGCGGTGTCCGACCTGTGCGTGGCCGTGCTCGTGATGCCGTGGCGCGCCGTGTCCGAGGTCTCCGGCACGTGGCTTTTCGGACGTTTCTGTGACACGTGGGTGGCGTTCGACATCATGTGCTCCACCGCGTCCATCCTGAACCTGTGCGTCATCAGCATGGATCGATACTGGGCCATTTCCAGTCCTTTCCGCTACGAGAGAAGGATGACGCGCAGGTTCGCTCACCTGATGATCGCTGTTGCGTGGACGCTCTCCATTTTAATCTCCTTCATCCCCGTGCAGCTCGACTGGCACCGTGTGCAAAACTCCACCTCAGCGATGAACATGTTGGACTGCAACACTCGCCTGAACCGAAGCTTCGCCATCTCCTCGTCGCTCATCAGCTTCTACATCCCCGTGGTTATCATGGTGGGAACGTACACGCGTATCTTCCGCATCGCTCAGACCCAAATCAGGCGCATTTCGTCCCTGGAGAACGCCGCAGCAGCGACGGCCGGACGAAACCCACGAAACCACCACCATCGTGTTTCGACGCAGGAAGAGAGTTCTCTGAAGACGTCTTTCAAGAGAGAAACCAAAGTGCTGAAGACCCTCTCCGTCATCATGGGGGTCTTTGTGTTCTGCTGGCTGCCGTTCTTCGTGTTGAACTGCGCGGTTCCTTTCTGTGATTCGCAGAGAGGAAGCGCGTGCGTCAGCGACACCACCTTCAGCGTGTTCGTGTGGTTCGGATGGGCCAACTCCTCCCTGAATCCGGTGATCTACGCCTTCAACGCGGACTTCCGGAAGGCCTTCTCCACGCTGCTGGGCTGCGGGAAGTTCTGCTCCAGTTCCGAGGTGCAGGCGGTGGACTTCAGCAACGAGTTGGTGTCCTACCGCCACGACTCCACCCTGCAGAAGGAAGTAGTCCCGGCTCCAGGTGTGCAGAGACAGGAAGTGAACTTCGACAAAGTCTCTGTCGTCTTTCAGTGTGAGGCGGAGATCTGTCTGGACCTCATGCCCTTCAACTCCTCCGGTCCCAACGACTGCTACCTGATCCCGGGTCAGATCCACGACCTGTGAGGAGCACTTTAAAGACTTTAAAGACTCTTCTTTGGGGCAACATTTACATTTAAATGTTAACTTTACTCTCAAAGTAAAGACGTGTTTTTATCCGGGGGTTTCGAGACAAGCCCTCAAAAAGTTCAGTTCAATTTTTCACGTGGGGATATTGCGACAAACGTCAATGGGCCCAACAAGACTTTCTCCCATTGACTTACACTTAATTCTCTTAAACCTTAAGGCTTTTTTTGGTGCAAAATTCAAACGTTATGCCCCCTGATCCTGGACCAGTGGTTTCGAGGCGAGCCCTCAACATTTTCCGGTGAAGCAACATTTGTATTTGACCTGATCCCGGGTCAGATCCACGACGTGTGAGGGGCACCAAGACCTTAAAGACTCTTCATCGGCGTGTTTCTCAAAGCGTTGATACTCAGTCAAGATGTGTTTTCACGCTCTTATTAAAAAGTTCTGTTGAATCAAATGTTTTGTACAAAATATCGCACTTCGTTCCCCTCCGAGTGGGGGGGGCCGTGACTGGGCCCAACAGTACTTTTACCCATTGATTTCCACTCATTCGAGTCATTTTCTCAAAAGTTAGACTATTTCTAAAATGAAAATGTGAACTCTATTCTCAGTAAACATGTTTTTACATCCGGGGATTTCGAGCCTTCAAAGAGTCTTTCAAACAAAGCCATTAGTTTAGCCGTTTGACTCTGAAGCACTTTTGTTTGTTTGTTTGTTTGTTTGTTTGTTTGTTTGTTGGTTACCCTGTAAAGCGGCCTTGGGTCCCCTAAAGGTGCAACACAATCTATTATTATTATTAAATAAAATGAAAAATGACTTTATAAATAAACTGCATCAATGTTATCATTATCCTGTTTGTAAGTAGTGCCTCTCCTGTCACATGTTCCCATGGTTACGCTAAAGAACTAACACAATCCGGTTGTTTTAATAGACGTATAGATAGATGTACTTTATCGTCTCGGGGGGGAAATTGTTTTCAAAATGTTGCTTAAAAACCACACGTTATAATAAAAGGTAAAGTAATTATAGTTTGAAAGTGCATTTTCAGCACCGGGGTTAGTTAGGGGTAACGCGCTTTACATCTGCATGAACACACAACACATGATTAACACACACAACACATGATTAACACACACAACACATGATTAACACACACGATACATGATTAACACACACAACACATGATTAACACACACAACACATGATTAACACACACAATACATGATTAACACACACAACACATGATTAACACACACAACACATGATTAACACACACAACACATGATTAACACACACAACACATGATTAACACACACAACACATGATTAACACACACGATACATGATTAACACACACAATACATGATTAACACACACAACACATGATTAACACACACAACACATGATTAACATACACAACACATGATTAACACACACAACACATGATTAACACACACAACACATGATTAACACACACAACACATGATTAACACACACAATAAATAATATATCAATCAATGTTTATTTATAGCCCAATATCACAAATGTTACATTTGTCTCAGTGGACTTCACAGTGTGTACAGAATATCAGTATGACAATATGACACCCTCTGTCCTCAGACCCTCTGTCCTTAGACCCTCTGTCCTCAGACCCTCTGTCCTTAGACCCTCTGTCCCTAGACCCTCTGTCCTCAGACCCTCTGTCCCTAGACCCTCTGTCCTCACACCCTCTGTCCCTAGACCCTCTGTCCTCACACCCTCTGTCCTTAGACCCTCTGTCCTCAGACCCTCTGTCCTCAGACCCTCTGTCCCTAGACCCTCTGTCCTCACACCCTCTGTCCCTAGACCCTCTGTCCTCAGACCCTCTGTCCTCAGACCCTCTGTTCTCAGACCCTCTGTCCCCAGACCCTCTGTCCTCAGACCCTCTGTCCTTAGACCCTCTGTCCTCAGACCCTCTGTCCCTAGACCCTCTGTCCTTAGACCCTCTGTCCTCAGACCCTCTTTCCTCACACCCTCTGTCCCTAGACCCTCTGTCCTCACACCCTTTGTCCTTAGACCCTCTGTCCTCAGACCCTCTGTCCTCACACCCTCTGTCCTCAGACCCTCTGTCCCCAGACCCTCTGTCCTTAGACCCTCTGTCCTTAGACCCTCTGTCCTCAGACCCTCTGTCCTCAGACCCTCTGTCCCTAGACCCTCTGTCCTTAGACCCTCTGTCCTCAGACCCTCTGTCCTCAGACCCTCTGTCCCTAGACCCTCTGTCCCTAGACCCTCTGTCCTTAGACCCTCTGTCCTCAGACCCTCTGTCCCTAGACCCTCTGTCCTTAGACCCTCTGTCCTCAGACCCTCTGTCCCTAGACCCTCTGTCCTTAGACCCTCTGTCCTCAGACCCTCTGTCCTCACACCCTCTGTCCTCAGACCCTCTGTCCCCAGACCCTCTGTCCTTAGACCCTCTGTCCCCAGACCCTCTGTCCTCAGACCCTCTGTCCTCAGACCCTCTGTCCTTAGACCCTCTGTCCTTAGACCCTCTGTCCTCAGACCCTCTGTCCTCAGACCCTCTGTCCCTAGACCCTCTGTCCTTAGACCCTCTGTCTTCAGACCCTCTGTCCCCAGACCCTCTGTCCTCAGACCCTCTGTCCCTAGACCCTCTGTCCTTAGACCCTCTGTCCTCAGACCCTCTGTCCTTAGACCCTCTGTCCTCAGACCCTCTGTCCTCAGACCCTCTGTCCTCAGACCCTCTGTCCTTAGACCCTCTGTCCTTAGACCCTCTGTCCTCAGACCCTCTGTCCTTAGACCCTCTGTCCTCAGACCCTCTGTCCTTAGACCCTCTGTCCTCAGACCCTCTGTCCTCAGACCCTCTGTCCTTAGACCCTCTGTCCTTAGACCCTCTGTCCTTAGACCCTCACATCGTACAAGGAAACACTTCCGGAGAAAACCCAGTTTAAGGGAACATGGGAGAACCCTCAGGAGAGCAGCAGAGGAGGATCCTCTCCAGGACGGACAGACTGCAATAGATGCCGTGTGTGAATTGAAGAGATAATACATTTGCAACATAGGTAGTCCAGATGTTGGAAATGCATGTGTGTATAGTAGAAGATGAATCCATGAGGATATCCATCAGGACCGATGATCCAGGACCACAGCCACGACTCAAGATCCAGGGCTCGATGCAGGACACAAGACCGCAGGATCATCCACGACTCCGGATCCCAGCGTATAGAGACACCAAAAAGAGAGACATGTGGGGAAGCTGGGTTAATGGAACGTGAGAGTAAAAAGTATGAGAGTTTGATTAACACACACGATACATGATAAACACGATACATGATAAATGCATAAAAGAAAGAGGATATTAGTAAAACTCTGAAATACAGCGTAACCTGCAGAAAGCATTTGAGTAAGACAGTGTTATGCAAACACACGCTCAAACTTCAGTCCGTCGTTAAACAAACTCGTTTCATCTCGAGCGATAAGAGCCGGGCATCTTGAGCATGCGTTTGGAACCATACACACTTTAGCGCATCAATGAAGCTGTGTTTGATGTGAGGGTCTGGAGCTTTCATAAAGAGCGACCGTCATTTACAACAATTACACACTCAGCTCAGAGGCTGATTGGCCCTTCAGGAGATAGCAGGAGGTTTCAGTCGAGGAGACAAGAGGATGAAGAGAGGAGAGGATGAAGAGAGGAGAGGATGAAGAGAGGAGAGGATTTAGACCTTTCAGAAAAGAACATTTCCTGTTTCTGGGTTTCAGTACTGACCGTTTCCCAAAAGCTTCACGTCTTCAGAACATTTTGACGGTAACATTGTATTTTCTACGGTGTCCGACAAGTGCAAATGTCGACCCACGTCTCCTCCTTCAGGAAGGAAGCAGCTATAGAAACCCCAATGTTCCTCATGAAGAAACATCTCCAGCAACAACACATGCAGCGTTTAGAGAACATCCAGCAGCTTGAGGAGACATGGCAGCGTTTAGAGAACACTCAGCAGCTTGAGGAGACATGGCAGCGTTTAGAGAACACCCAGCAGCTTGAGGAGACATGGCAGCGTTTAGAGAACATCCAGCAGCTTGAGGAGACATGGCAGCGTTTAGAGAACATCCAGCAGCTTGAGGAGACATGGCAGCGTTTAGAGAACACCCAGCAGCTTGAGGAGACATGGCAGCGTTTAGAGAACACCCAGCAGCTTGAGGAGACATGGCAGCGTTTAGAGAACACCCAGCAGCTTGAGGAGACATGCAGCGTTTAGAGAACATCCAGCAGCTTGAGGAGACATGGCAGCGTTTAGAGAACACCCAGCAGCATGAGGAGACATGGCAGCGTTTAGAGAACACCCAGCAGCTTGAGGAGACATGCAGCGTTTAGAGAACATCCAGCAGCTTGAGGAGACATGGCAGCGTTTAGAGAACATCCAGCAGCTTGAGGAGACATGGCAGCGTTTAGAGAACATCCAGCAGCTTGAGGAGACATGGCAGCGTTTAGAGAACATCCAGCAGCTTGAGGAGACATGGCAGCGTTTAGAGAACACTCAGCAGCTTGAGGAGACATGGCAGCGTTTAGAGAACATCCAGCAGCTTGAGGAGACATGGCAGCGTTTAGAGAACATCCAGCAGCTTGAGGAGACATGGCAGCGTTTAGAGAACATCCAGCAGCTTGAGGAGACATGGCAGCGTTTAGAGAACATCCAGCAGCTTGAGGAGACATGGCAGCGTTTAGAGAACATCCAGCAGCTTGAGGAGACATGGCAGCGTTTAGAGAACATCCAGCAGCTTGAGGAGACATGGCAGCGTTTAGAGAACATCCAGCAGCTTGAGGAGACATGGCAGCGTTTAGAGAACACCCAGCAGCTTGAGGAGACATGGCAGCGTTTAGAGAACATCCAGCAGCTTGAGGAGACATGGCAGCGTTTAGAGAACACCCAGCAGCTTGAGGAGACATGGCAGCGTTTAGAGAACATCCAGCAGCTTGAGGAGACATGGCAGCGTTTAGAGAACATCCAGCAGCTTGAGGAGACATGGCAGCGTTTAGAGAACATCCAGCAGCTTGAGGAGACATGGCAGCGTTTAGAGAACATCCAGCAGCTTGAGGAGACATGGCAGCGTTTAGAGAACATCCAGCAGCTTGAGGAGACATGGCAGCGTTTAGAGAACATCCAGCAGCTTGAGGAGACATGGCAGCGTTTAGAGAACATCCCAGCAGCTTGAGGAGACATGGCAGCGTTTAGAGAACACCCAGCAGCTTGAGGAGACATGGCAGCGTTTAGAGAACATCCAGCAGCTTGAGGAGACATGGCAGCGTTTAGAGAACATCCAGCAGCTTGAGGAGACATGGCAGCGTTTAGAGAACATCCAGCAGCTTGAGGAGACATGGCAGCGTTTAGAGAAGGAGTCATGTGATCACTTAAAATAAGACTATCAAACATTTCAGGTGAGTTCCAACAACAGAGACAGTTGATCAGGTCGAGTTTCTTCTCAGTGAGAAGCTGTTGTTCCTCTGTGGCTCCAGCCAGGTCAAAGGTCAGGAAGCAGATCACACACACACACACAGACACACACAGACACTCACACACAAGCGCGCACACACACACACACACACACACACACACACACACAGACACACACACACAGACACACACACACACACACACACACACACACACAGACACATGTACACACACACACAGACACAAGCGCGCACACACACACACACACACACACACACACACAGACACAAGCGCGCACACACACACACACACACACACACAGACACATACACACACACAGACACACACACACACACACACACACACACACACAGACACGCGCGCACACACACACACACAGACACACGCACACAGAGACACACACACACACACTTTCATCTGCAGGAGAAGAGGGGGTTAGTGTGTGTTGGACTCTCTTCACTTCTAACCCTCGAACAACACCGGCTTTGTCTCAGACACCCCATATCCAGGTCATCCTTGTGTTTATTAGCAGCTGCTTTATGGCTGTGTTGTGCTGCACGCCTCTTTATATATCAAACATCATGTACATAGTAACCACATTGTGTATTTTTGTACATGTCTTTTCTCCGTTTTTAGGTATTTGTACCATTCCATTTCATCTCAGTAAAGTGTAACCAACATGAACTTCACATCGAGACTCACACTCGCTAAAGTACGTGTTTTTCTACATCCATGGTTTTATGTTACCCTTATTTTAAGTGCAACGCATTTTACTTTTTACACTTTTCAAGTAAAATGTCTTTTTTTAAATGCACTACATCTGCAGTTGTAAGTTACAATCATGTCTGCATACTTGTATTGTTTTACTTTAAGTACACACTGCATATTAGAACATATGCTTATTTGCACCTGATGCACTTTAGCCCTCTTGCTCACCGTGCAAAGGATTCTGGGTCAGAACAAGAGCAGTCGTGATGTTACGCATTGCGCCGAGGCTTCGGAGCGCGTGTCGAGTAAACCGCAAAGCTTTTTGTGAAGCATGTATCGAGGCTTGTATCGTTTTGGGCCAATGACGTCATCGATGACAAACGAAGCCTCGCTGCCTGTCGACACCACTTGACTGCTTCAGATCTGGATCAGTCCCCCCCCCCTCTCTCAAACTGGCTGCTGTCACACCCATTCTCAAAAGGCCTGGACTCACACCTGACATCATGTCCAACTTCCGGCCCATCTCACATCTCCCCTTTCTGTCATAAAGACTTGAACGCGTCGTTGCCTCACAGCTCAAAGCCCCCCTCAGCTCCAAAGACCTCTTCGAGCCATTTCAATCCGTTTCCGATCAAAACACAGAAACAGCTCTTCTGGAAGTCACAAACGACCTCCTCCTCTCCTCTGACTCCGGCAGCCTGAACATCCTCATCCTCCTCGACCTCCTCATCCTCCTCGACCTCACCGCAGCATTCGACACCATCAACCACGCCGTCCTGCTGTCCCTCCTCCAATCATCACTCACCATCACCGACACTGCACTCTCCTGCTGAAATCCTGCCTCAGCGACAGACATCAGTTTGTCAACATCAACAACTGCACCTCCTCCCCTGCTCCTCTGTCCCAAGGCGTCCCCCAGGGTTCGGTGCTTGGCCCCCTCCTCTTCATCCTCTACATGCTCCCCCTTGGCAAAATCATTCGTCGCCACAACCTTCAATTTCACTGCCACGCCGATGACATCCAACTTTATATCTCAATCATTATCATCATCGGCCCCCCATCATCATCATCATCGGCCCCCCATCATCATCATCGGCCCCCCCATTATCATCATCGGCCCCCCCATCATCATCATCGGCCCCCCATCATCATCATCATCGGCCCCCCATCATCATCATCATCGGCCCCCCATCATCATCCTTGGCCCCCCATCATCATCATCGGCCCCCCATCATCATCATCGGCCCCCCATCATCATCATCGGCCCCCCATCATCATCATCGGCCCCCCATCATCATCATCATCGGCCCCCCATCATCATCATCGGCCCCCCATCATCATCATCGGCCCCCCATCATCATCATCGGCCCCCCATCCCGTACCAAAGACATCCAGAATTTCAACTTCACCATTGACAGCCACACTCTCCCCCCCCCCTCACATACGCAACCTCGGAGTCATCTTCGACAGTCAGCTCAAATTCAACCACCACATCGATCTCATCACCAGGACGCCTTTTTTCTCCTCAAACACGTTGCCCGTCTCCGCCATCACTCTCCTCCTCTGAGACCCTGAGTCATGCATTCATCACTTCACGACTCCACTACTGCAACAGCATCCTCTACGGCAGGCCGTCCAACCTCCTCAATAAACTCCAACACATCCAAAACTCTGCTGCCCGCCTCCTCTCCCACCCCCGAGACCACATCACTCCGTCCTCCAGAACCTCCACTGGCTCCCCGTCCGTCAAAGAATCCACTTCAAAGTCCTCCTGATTACTCACAGAGCCCTCAACAACCCCACTACCTCACAGACCTGCTGCACCCCCCCCCCTACCTCACAGACCTGCTGCACCACCACCCCCCCCCCTACCTCACAGACCTGCTGCACCCCCCCCCCTACCTCACAGACCTGCTGCACCACCACCCCCCCCCCTACCTCACAGACCTGCTGCACCACCCCCCCCCCTACCTCACAGACCTGCTGCACCACCACCCCCCCCTCTACCTCACAGGCTGCACCACCACCCCCCCTTCCCGCTGCCTTCGCTCATCAGAAGCCAACCTCCTATCCATCCCCACCCGCACCGACCACCGGACCTGGGGGGACAGAGCCTTCTCCGTCGCTGCCCCCTCCCTCTGGACCTCACTCCCCCCACCCATCAGAGACCTCACCTCCTTCAACACACTCACGTCTTCAATCTGGCTTAGTTAACCGTATTCTCCATAAACTGGTTTAAATTTGTCCGAAGCCTTTCTCTAGTTGCAGAAAGTACCGCCGCAGCAACAGGTGGACGTGTTGATGGACCTGCTCCCTATGATGGAGCGAATCAATACTCCAACGTAGGCTACCCCGCTACAAATGAAGGTACGTTTTCCAACCTTTAGACTGGTTTAGAGGCATCGCATTATTCCCTAAAAACGTGGACATCTTGCCCAATATGTCTGTTTCAGGTCAGACTGGTCTCGATGATGGTCCTTTTCCTTATGATGGTGCAAAACCTGTGTCAAAAGACAATGCTTCCAATAAAACCATTTAGAAACTTAAAATTAAGGGTTTTGTTTGTTTTTCATGGACATTTTGGCTAAATCTCTAGTTGCCCCCCGTGGACGTGTTGATGGACCAGTTCCCTTCGACCGATAAATGCCAGTAAGTCTTATCTTTTAGACTGGTTCAGAAGCTTTAAATTAACTATAAACTGCTGGACATTTCCCCTAAAACTGCCTCTGGTTGCAGGTCGAACTGGAAGTCACCCAGCTGCCCCAGGTGGACTCGATGATAGACCTGATCCCTATGGTGGTGATACTCGATACCCCACCGCAGGCTACCCTGTGACGAATAAAGACACGTTTGTGGCTGGTTTAGAAGCATGACATGACCTTTGTTTCATTTAACTTCTCAACCTTTCGCCTAAATATGTCTCTGGTCAAACTGGTAGGAACACAGCTGATGGACCGGTTCCCTGTGGAAGTGCTTCTCATTACGCAGACCCGACAAAAGACGGTAAGTCTTCCAACATATAGACTAGTTAAGAAGCATAACATTAACTTTGTTTCCATAAGCTCAAACCTCTCTGGCTTCAGGTCAGTCGAGTAACCCAGGATCTGTCTCCAGTGGCGCTGCTCCTGAAGTGATCTATGGTTATGGAGGTTATCCTTTCGCCAATAGGGATGGTAAATTACCCAATAATCCGACCTTCGATTAGTTTAGAGGCATGTCTTTATGTCTAAATCTGTCTCGTGGCAGACACTGCTCCCTCAGGACGTGTTGATGGACGTGTTCCTCATGGCGCTGCTACTCGTTATGCCAACGTAACACCTGTGTCAACAGACTGTAGGTCTTCCAATAAAAACATTTAGACGCTTAAGATTTTTCTTTGTTTTTCATGGACTCCTTGACATGGTCCCTAAATCTATCCAGTTGCCCCCCGTGGACGTGTTGATGGACCCGTTCCCTTTGGCGGCGATACTCAATACGCCAACGCAGCTCCGATAAATGCCTGTAATATTTTAATTTTGAAACGGGTTCAGAAGCTTTAAATGAAATATAAACTGCTGGACGTGTTGCCTAAAACGGCCTCTGGTCCCCGGTCAAACTGGAAGTCACCCAGGTGGACTCGATGATGGACCTGATCCCTTTGGCGGTGTGAATCATTACTCCAACGTAGGCTACCCCGTTACAAATATGGCTAGGTTTTTCACTGGTTTAGAAGCATGACATTTGTTTCATTTAACTTCTTGACATTTCAGGTCAAACCAGTATTAACACAGCTGATGGACCGGTTCCCTACGACCCGACGGATCCTGTGGTGTTTCCCTGGGCCAACACCTTGTTCATGAAACCGAACAACTGGAAGCCACTTTTCCGGGGTTACGCCGAATGGGAACCAATCACGGAGACCCCGGCGAGCGATAAGTCGCCTCCGCTGTCTTCGTCCTACATAGTCCAGTCCAGAAACGGCTACCAGCGGGAAAAGGAAGTCCTCGCTCACTCCAGTTTTCTCCCCAGAGTCCGACGGACCTCCAGACTCAGGTCTTCGAAGCACCGAGGAGGAGGACGACGACACCCGGGAGTCTTTCCATCGCAGGGACCAATGTCTTCTGAGGTACAACGCAAACGGTTCTTGAGCTGCACATGCATGGGTGCGTTTAACGTGGCGGACATGAACCCACCAACACATGTTAACTTTAGATTATTATCACCTGAAGTTTTTAAAGAACATTCATCTGGTCTTCTGAGGTACAACGCAAATAAGTTATTTAGCTGTACATAAGATAAGAAGGACTTTTGATCCTAATTTGGGAAATGTTTGCGTTGAATCAGAATCAGGTTTATTACGAGGTAGGTTGACAAATACTTAATGTTGTGGTGTATACATAAAAGTAAAACAATAATTAAAAACACAGAACTAGATAAACATTTTAAAATATAGCAGTATTTACAAATAAAAAAGAAAACGGATATTGTGGGCAGCAGCATTTCTAGTCTTGTCATTCCTCTAACGTAATGCCTTGCTTATGCGATTTCCCAAAGTGGGATCAATAACGTTCTTCTCTGAACGCTGGGGACTTGAACCCAGCTGAACATGTGAAAAGTAGCTTGCACTGAGAACTCTTTACTTTAGTTACACAATGAAGCTAAATAAATATAGAATAAGTGCTTCACTACTTGTTAGTATCGTCAACGTAATGCAATCGTCCAAAATCAAATGGAGGAATCCCATTGGACCATGGATATGATGCCTTCAGGGACCAACACAGATAGCACTGTATTGATTCATGACTACACTTTGACTCTTTCTTGCAGGCGAACTCTGACTATTTCCTGGAGAAGTATCAATGAAAACACTTCTGATCAGAATGAGGTTTTCGTTTCTTGGAGAGTCTGAGATTGTGTATTTCGCTTTAACATCCCACGGACTGAAAAACGGTATAACTGTGACGTTAATGTAATCGTTCCTCCTCTGCAAGTTCTACAGCGTGGCCAAAGACTGGAAACCGATATTATATGAGAGCGCCTCGCAGCTCTTGTCTTTAGATTGTTCTCTCTGTCCTCACTCACTGATTACTGAGTGGACATCTGTCCTCTGAAGAGCCTCTTCTGAGCAGAGATGAGACACACACGCACACACACACACACACACACACACACACACACACACAGTCTGCTCACAGGAAACATGAAGAGTTATAACGCCATGTGCAACCATGCAGGAAGCGAGATATAAAAAAAGGACATATTTTAAATGTTGGTTTCTGTTGATGCTCCAGTTGTCCTGGGTCTTCACGATAAAAGCCTTTCGGGTCAAGGGAAGGTTATACTCCAGCTGGCTCTTAGAAGCCATGCGTTTCTGTCCTGAATGTACAGAGCGGCAGGTTCTGAAGAAGCCAACACACATATTTAGTAATGTCTGGAAAACACACGAAATGACCAACGATCACTTAAAATGTCCCCGAACGAGTCTGAAACATGTGGGAAATATTTCAACAAAACATCCTTACCATATGTGAGAGATGCCAAAAGATTTCATAACAACACAACATTTCTGCACTCGATTCAAAAACGTACAGACGAGCCACGAAACAGACATGAGTAATGTATTCTCAAGTGAGTGTGAGTGTGTGTCTCTGTATCTTCAAGAGTGTGTCCTGTTTCTGCTGATGAGCCGCTCCACTTTTGATGATCTTGTGTCTTTAGGTCACACACACGCACACACGCACGCACACACACACACACACACACACACACACACACACACACGCACACACCAGTGACGTGCAGTCAGGGGAGGCAGTGCCTGTCATACTCCAATGTAACGGAAAACACAACTAAAGAAAAAACTAAATAGTAATAATAATAAAATGTCTCCACTGATCTGTGTTGTAAATGTGATTTCTGTTTGATCCCAATCGCTTCTTATAGTCAAAATCAGCTCCGCTACGACTACGGGGAGCGATGAGGAGTGAGGCGGGACGAGCTCTGCCTCTCGTAAGCCCACAGTGACTGGCTGGAAAGCGGCCCTCAGCGCATGCCTGCACCGTCTCAATGTCTGTCACCAATGTAATGTTTGTAGATCCCTTTATTACATTCGTCCTCGCCATCCAGAGTCTCTAAAGAACTTATTTCACGTATGATATTCAGGCTCGCTGGTCTCATCACAACGGCAATGAGAAAGCACCAGGGGAGGCAGCCATAACCTCTGCCGCACTGCAGGGGGCGCATGTGAGCCCACAGGTCCTTGTTGCTACTGTTATTCTACGCAGAGACGCAAACAACGAGCTAGACTTTTGAAACTAGAGGAAGATCAGGAGGTCTTTTACAAAACAGTAATAGATTGTTGTCCAGAAGGAGAGCATGGACTTCATCTGCAAGTCAAGGTAAGACCACAATGTAATGAACATGGGATCTGACTAAGAGAGAACAATCCAATATGTAGATGTTGGGTATCCTTTTGTTGAACGGTCTGTTTGAAATTAATCGAAGCTCCAGACTAAAAAAGCTTTTGAAAATAACCAAATATTTCGATTAAGGTCAAAAATATAATATTTGTAAATCTGACTGAAAGAGTCCGTGCCTCACCAGCCACGAACCTCACCGCACGTCACTGGCACACACACACACACACACACACACACACACACACACACACACACACACACACACACACACACACACACACACACACTTCATGTATTATTTATAATATTGTATTTACAGTTTTGCTGCCCTCTAGTGGCTTGAACCTTAGTCTTCTTTGGAGACAGTATCCTGTTTGTATTGTATTACTAGCAGTCTGGTCTAACTCATTCTGTACACTGTGTATGTATTCATAAGATAATATCTCTATTTTATACATTTGTTTATTTCTGATTTATCGCTCCTGTGCAATGCCTTGTAAACAACACCGTTTCCTGATTTAGGATCAATAAATATAATCTATTTTACTTTAACATGTTATCCTTTATCTGATACTATACATTAAAGTCAACCATGCGAGACAGAAATCCTGTGCAGGTGTAGTTTCTGATCTGTCCACACGATGGCGCTCAGCTTCCATCATCAGGATGAGACGGCAGAATTTGCTTTAAATACTAATGTCTGTAATAATTGCACAGAAACATCCTGCTGTTAATCTGTGTATTTAACCTCTGTGGTGTTTTATTCATCTGGTAGCCTTTTTAGTTGTCACACATTTGCAAAATATGTAAAAACAAATAAAGAAAAATATCACAAAACCTTCGAAAAATGTGAAAAGAGATTCAGAAAAATGAAGGAAAAAAACCTTTCACACAAATGTCCAACACACACAACACTCTTTCAAATTCATATCTTCCAAGTAGCTTTAGCTGTATTTAGATATATCTTAAGCAGAGGCGGATTTAGGATTGTAGGAGATCCGGGGCTTAGCCCAGGAGTTGTTGGGGGGGGGTGCAGGGGTAAAGTGCTATTTTTTTACAATTGGGGGATGGACCAAACATCCTTTAGGGGGGTCGTTGCCTCCTCTAGGGGGGTTCAGGGGCATGCTCCCCCGGGAAGATTTTTTTTTAAAAGGATGCGGATAGTCTCACCTTGATTCTGGCGCATTGCTTATCGTTTTATAGATCTATTCTCATCCACCATCTTTGTTTGTGACGTAAAGAGTGTAAGAGTCACGTTTCTGAGTGGATGCAGTCACAGCCATCGGAGTCTGATTCAGAGGGTTGCCTGTCAGTTCTGTTGTTATGTGAACTGAAACGAGAGCCGGTATAATTCTACGCGCGAAAACAAAATAAAAATTGGAATACGTTATTTTAGTGTCTTAAAAGTAGACTGAGGTCTGAAGGGTTAACGTCACATCTTAGAATACTTTTTAGCCATGTTCTGTATACATACCAACATATAAGGGTATACTTAGTGTGGTTACTCCATGTTTACTAGCTATAACATTAACGTTACATCACTCTTTTTCACTTCATACTCAGTCAGCCAGAGTGCAGATATCACCATTAGATCCATTCACATCATCCATTTCTTCACTGCTGGTGATGACATTGTTGTCAGCTGCTGCTGCTGCAGCTTGTGGCGCCGGCTGCTTCGATGACAATAACTTTCTAATATCCATAACTGTAGAGGCTATTCGCTTAAAACTCGTCAGGCACTTGGAAGGATCACTTCTTCTTCAGGGCAGGCTACGCAGTACGCAGGCTAATGTCCCACAGTGGCTGCCTCTCTGGTGGACTCCGGTACTGCACATTCATCCCGAGACGTTTAGTTTTAAGTGAAATATCGGGGACTTTTCAGAAAACATCCGGGGCTTGAGCCCAAGTAGCCACCCCCTAGAGCCGCCTCTGATCTTAAGTATATTCAGATTTAGAACAACAAGTGTCCTTTTAGGACACTATTCCTGCACCTCTTATCGATGGTGTAGCTCTAGACTGCCTCACGTCCTTGTACAAAAACATGCTGCCATTAGTCCGTGTGTATTTAACCTTTCTAATGTTTTATTGTTTTGGTAGCATTTGTAGTCCTTGTTACTGACTTTATCTCCACATGTACACATTTGCAGAAACATTTCCCCAAAACCTAAAGTGTGCAAAGAATATGTTAAAAGATTTAGAAACACACACACACGGACGGACGGACGGACGGACGGACAGACAGACAGACAGACAGAAAGCCATTGACCTCCAGATCAAGGGACAGGAAGTGGTAAAGCACTGCCTCATGTCTTGTTGGGACTCATTCCTGAACCTCTCTTATTGACGGTGTATCTCTACACTGCTTCCCCTCCTCTTCCCCCGATGGACTTCAGCTCAAGGTTCTTTATGTTGTCATACGAACATAGCTACAGTGTAGTTATGCCCGTAATTCTTAGGTCCCTGATGGTCTTCAGCTCCTGCTGGACGGTGCTCTGAGTCCCCGTGGAGGAGGAGGACTGCGCCTCCTCTTCCCCCCTGCAGCAGCGCAGGCTCCTGGGCAGCGAGTCGCAGAGAGCCCTCCGGAAGGTGGAGCTGGAGAACACGTAGACCACGGGGTCCAGAGCAGAGTTCAGGAAGTTCATCCCCAGAGACACGATGGTGATCTGGGTGAAGGAGTAGAAGGAGGCGCAGTCCCAGGGTCTGAAGGAGGTGATGAACCAGAGGCCGATGGTGGAGAGGGTGGTGGGCAGGAAACACAGCGTGAAGACCAGCACGATGGCCACACACACACGCATCGCCTTACGCACCTGGTGAGGAGTAACATTAAAGCTTTATTAGTACAGCGCTTTGCATACACCAGAATCGAAACATGTGTACAAAAAACATGTTAAAATATTCAGAAAATTGAAAAAAAAGCAGAAAATTGAAAAAATTATATTTAAAACGTTACACACAAATGTCCAATATATACACACACACACACACAAACCCGGTAATGTTGAGTACCCAAACGTTTTATGATAGAAATGTAGAGTAGGGTCTCCATAGAAACTGCATGCTGGGTCCATCCATCCATCTTCTCCTCTTATCCGTGGTCGGGTCTCGGGGTATCAGTTCCAGCAGAGAGCCCCAAACGTTCCTTTCCCCTCATCAACCAGCTCTGACTGGGGGGTCCCGAGGCGCTCCCAGGCCAGCGAAGAGATATAGTCCCTCCACCTGGTCCTAGGTCTACCCCTTGGTCTCTTCCCAGCTGGACGTGCCTGGAACACCTCCCTAGGGAAGCGCCCAGGTGGCATCCTAGCTAGGTGCCCGAACCACCTCAACTGGCTCCTTTCGACGCAAAGGAGGAGCGGCTCAACTCCGAGTCCCTCCCTGATGACCGAACTTCTCACCTTATCCCTAAGGGAGACGCCAGCCACCCTGCGGAGGAAACCCATCTCGGCCGCTTGTATCCGCGACCTCGTTCTTTCGGTCGTGACCCATCCTTCATGACCGTAGGTGAGGGGAGGAACGAACACGGCCCGGTAGACAGAGAGCTTTGCCTTCTGGCTCAGCTCCCTCTTCGTCACACGGTGCGGTAAAGCGACTGCAGTACCGCTCCCGCTGCTCCGACTCTCCGGCCCATCTCACGCTCCATTGTTCCCTCACTCGAGAACAAGACCCCGAGATACTTGAACTCCTTCACTTGGGGTAAGGACTCATTCCCTACTCGGAGTGGACAGTCCATCGGTTTCCTGCTGAGAACCATGGCCTCAGATTTGGAGGTGCTGATCCTCATCCCAGCCGCTTCACACTCGGTTGTGAACCGATCCAGTGAGTGCTGAAGGTGGCCCGCGGGACGGAGAAGCGGAGGTGTTGCCCACGTTGCCTTTTCGGGCTGGGCCCGGCCGGGCTCCGTGGCAAGCCAGGCCACCAGATGCTCGCCGACGAGTCCTCCTTCTGGGCCTGGCTCCAGAAGGGGACCCCGGGCTTCCTCCGGGCCGGGTATCCTCACTTCTTGTTTTTTCTTTCATGAGGTCTTTTGAACCAATCTTAGTCTGGCCCCTTGCCTGAGACCAGTTTGCCATGGGAGACCCTACCAGGAACACAAGGCTCCAGACAACACAGCCCCCAGGTTCATCAGGGCACACAAACCTCTCTACCACGGTGAGGTGCTGGTTGTTCAGAGAGGTAAAAGGTATGATAGATAAATCCCTCTCTGTGAAATAAAGGAAAGATCAAAGACAAACCTTCTCCGGGTTCCCGATCTGTCGTCCTCGCAGGAAGCTGTGGATCCTGACGGAGCAGAAGAGCAAGATGGCGGCCGGCAGGAAGAACTCCAGAACCGTCAGGATGCGGTGCATCTTCAGCAATATGAGGATGGAGCGAGACGCCTCCTAACAGGACGTGAAGAAGAAGCACATCCTTTACTCAAGTAGAAGTACACATCCTGTACTCAAGTAGAGATACTCGTGTTTAAAAATACTCTGGTGAAAGTAGAAGTACTGACTAAACTTCTTTCCTCAAGTCAAAGTAAAGAGGCTTTGAAGTGTCCTCCAGTAGAAAGTACCCATAGCTAGCAGCTGCTTTAAAGAGTACCTGACCTCCCTTTATATCAATAGAACAATAATGTCATTGTTAGCTAATGAATGTTTCCATGGTGACCAACGGCAACATGACAACGTTTCCATTGGTCCCTCTTCTTTAGAGAAGACCAGGAAGTGATGGATACACGGATCGTGTTCCAATCAATAGGCACGCAGCGACTCTAAAGAATAATGATCACGCACCAACACACATTCAGACTAAAGGAACCAGCTGTTTGGAGAATGAGAGAAGTAGAAAGTACAGGTATTTGAGTTCAACATGAGAGAAGTAGAAAGTACAGGTATTTGAGTTCAACATGAGAGAAGTAGAAAGTACAGGTATTTGAGTTCAACATGAGAGAAGTAGAAAGTACAGGTATTTGAGTTCAACATGAGAGAAGTAGAAAGTACAGGTATTTGAGTTCAACATGTAAGAAGTAGAAAGTACAGGTATTTGAGTTCAACATGAGAGAAGTAGAAAGTACAGGTATTTGAGTTCAACATGAGAGAAGTAGAAAGTACAGGTATTTGAGTTCAACATGTGAGAAGTAGAAAGTACAGGTACTTGAGTTCAACATGAGAAGTAGAAAGTACAGGTATTTGAGTTCAAAATGAGAGAAGTAGAAAGTACAGGTATTTGTGTTCAACATGAGAGAAGTAGAAAGTACAGGTATTTGTGTTCAACATGTGAGAAGTAGAAAGTACAGGTATTTGTGTTCAACATGAGAGAAGTAGAAAGTACAGGTATTTGAGTTCAACATGTAAGAAGTAGAAAGTACAGGTCTTTGAGTTCAACATGAGAGAAGTAGAAAGTCCAGGTATTTGTGTTCAACATGAGAGAAGTAGAAAGTACAGGTATTTGTGTTCAACATGAGAGAAGTAGAAAGTACAGGTATTTGAGTTCAACATGTAAGAAGTAGAAAGTACAGGTCTTTGAGTTCAACATGTAAGAAGTAGAAAGTACAGGTATTTGAGTTCAACATGTGAGAAGTAGAAAGTACAGGTATTTGAGTTCAACATGTGAGAAGTAGAAAGTACAGGTATTTGGGTTCAACATGAGAGAAGTAGAAAGTACAGGTATTTGAGTTCAACATGAGAGAAGTAGAAAGTACAGGTATTTGGGTTCAACATGTGAGAAGTAGAAAGTACAGGTATTTGAGTTCAACATGAGAGAAGTAGAAAGTACAGGTATTTGGGTTCAACATGTGAGAAGTAGAAAGTACAGGCATTTGAGTTCAACATGAGAGAAGTAGAAAGTACAGGTATTTGAGTTCAACATGTAAGAAGTAGAAAGTACAGGTATTTGAGTTCAACATGTAAGAAGTAGAAAGTACAGGTATTTGGGTTCAACATGTGAGAAGTAGAAAGTACAGGTATTTGAGTTCAACATGTAAGAAGTAGAAAGTACAGGTATTTGAGTTCAACATGTGAGAAGTAGAAAGTACAGGTATTTGAGTTCAACATGTAAGAAGTAGAAAGTACAGGTATTTGAGTTCAACATGTAAGAAGTAGAAAGTACAGGTATTTGGGTTCAAAATGTAAGAAGTCAAAGTAAAAAGTGGTCAGAAAGATAAGTAGTGGAGTAAAGTACTGATACCAGAAAGATGTACTTAAGTGCAGTAACAAAGTATTTGTTCTCCACTACTGCCACCTCTGCTAGCAGGTCTCTCACCTTGTAGGAGGTGAAGAAGAAGCACTGCGAGCGATGGCCGCGCCTCTTGATGTGGTTGAAGGCCAGCATGGGAACACGGGGGCCGATCACCAGAAACCACACGATCAGAGACACGAACGCAGCCTGGCGCCTCGTCATGAGGTTCACCCGGTGGTGAGGGTGGACCACCTGCAGAGAGAGCTAACGTTAGCCTTCTGGCACCATGTTAGGATGAAAACACACAAGAAATGATATTCTTCGTACAGAAATCACGAGAGAATTCATTATTTTGAGACCAATTTTCAGATTTTCAGTAGCGGTAGATGTTATTCCGTCACCTTGAAGTAGCGGTAGATGGCCACCACGGTCATCAGTGCGATGCTAGCTGAGCGGTTGGAGAACATCAGGAAGAGGTTGATCCGACACATGGCGTCTCCGAACACCCAGTGACCGACGAGCAGCGCGTGGATCCTCAGAGGCAGACTGACCAGCGCCAGGAAGTCTGCGATCACCAGGTTGAAGAGGAACAGCGTGTTGGGGTTCCACTTCTTCACCTTAAAGCAGAAGATCCACAGGGCGACGGCATTACCCAGAAGCCCCAGGGTGACGTCGATGGTGAGGACGGGGGGCAGGATGAGACCCTCGAGTTGGATCCCGACCGGAGGGCAACCGCCAACGGGGGGCGCGGTCGTGAAGTTCAACATCGTGGTGATGTTTAGCTCCGTTAGCATCTCGGCTAATTCTATCTTCACTCCAACCCAGATAAGCGTTTAGTTAGGAGTTTCCAGAGAGGCGGACGAAGACAGGATTATTTTAGATGAATAATGTTGTGTTTTTAGAGGTCGGATACGCACACAGGGAGCTGTCGAGATTCAGGGTGTTTGCCAATTCCCCAATTCCCCTTTTCACCTTCCTCCTTTTCTCTGAAAATGAGGAAGACACCGAGAGTACTTGTTTGCGTAAGAACATGAAGTAATGTGACTTCCTGTTCAGATAACACCTTGTACAAAACACAGTCTACTGTTAAATAAAGTGGTTTATTACAAGCCATTTGACATTATTCTTAAAGCACATTTTTAAAGACATTAAAGCTTATAATATTTATTTATTTTTGTTTCTTTTTCTTATTTTTGTATTTACATATTATTTATAATATCTTATTTTTATTTTACATCATTGATTTTTGTTAGATATTCTTTATTTATGATATTTAATTATTTATTTTTATATTTAGTACACAACTGCACCTGAACATCTCAGCATATGTTTTTTAAATATATATCAATTTAATTACGTTAAGCATTTTAAAGCTTTTAAAATAATGAAATAAATATTATAAATCTTATAAACATAATTAAAACAGTAAAACATGGTTGATCCCTTTTTCTTCCAAGTGTTATATATATGTTCTTAATTAATTATTCCGAACAATTCCAAAATACACACACACACACACACACACACACACACACACACACACACACACACACATTCAGAAACCGGTTGCCCTCCTTGATGAAATGGTGAGGGACTCATATGTAAAAACAATTACAGAAAAATGACTCAAAAACCTAATAATAATAATAATAATAATAATAATAATAATAATAATAATAGTAATAATAATAATAAAGCTTTATTTGCAGAGCACTTCTCATGCACTAAATTGAGAATGTCAAATAAAAAAATTCAGAAAATCGAAATTAAACATATGAATTATTTTTTAATGTACTTTTTTTAATATGTTCTTTTCTTCATATTTTAATAAATATATGGCAAAAATAGTGACACATGTGGCTCATTCATTTATAGGAAATCCCATTTTGAACACGCACCAAGTTAAACAAGATATAATGAAGAGTATAATACAGTGTGTGGCCGAAGCAGAACTCACCGTGTGAAGGACTCAGCTCGTTAGCTCACTCTGCGCTTTATGATGAAGGGGTGACTTCCTGTTTCGTCACAGCTGACGTCGGACGGAGTTTCTGCAGGTTTCTAAACGCTTCCTCTCCGGGTTCAAAGGTACAAACTTTACGGGAAGTTTAGAAATCTCAGGATTTACGCTGTTGCGTTTCTGCATGTTGGGGTTTCCACTGTCTCTGAAATAAGATCCACGACGTGGAGAGGAAATGCTGATTGGATGAATTTTAGTATTTTAAATCAATCAAACTTCAGTTATTTATATTCTAAGTGACGTCCATTTGCTCCTGGTTCAGGTCCTGGTTCAGGTTCAGGTTCAGGTTCAGGTTCTGGTTCTGGTCCTGGTTCAGGTTCAGGTCCTGGTTCAGGTTCAGGTGCAGATCCGGGTTCAGGTTCAGGTCCTGGTTCAGGTTCAGGTCCTGGTTCAGCTTCAGGTTCTGGTTCAGGTTCAGGTCCTGGTTCAGGTCCTGGTTTAGGTTCAGGTTCTGGTTCAGGTCCTGGTTCTGGTTCTGGTTCAGGTCCTGGTTCAGGTTCTGGTTCTGGTTCAGGTTCTGGTTCTGGTTCAGGTGCGGTTCTGCTTCAGGTTCAGGTCCTGGTTCTGGTTCTGGTTCAGGTTCTGGTTCAGGTTCTGGTTCTGGTTCAGGTTCTGATTCTGGTTCAGGTTCAGGTGCGGTTCCGCTTCAGGTTCTGGTTCTGGTTCTGGTTCTGGTTCTGGTTCAGGTCCTGGTTCAGGTTCTTTATCTGTACCCGTAGGTAGATTTAGTTTGCAGCTAAAGACAAGGGATCTACCCATCCTCCTGACACGCTCTAAAACAAACACAAACAACAGACACATCATTAATAATAAAGGGACTAATAGAAAGTTTACCCTGCGTCAGGAAGAGAAACACGAGACAACCATGGACATCAAAACTCTTATTAAATCAATGTTATCTGAGTGCGCTGCTATGATGTTGCTGCTGGGATAACGTTGTTTTCCTTCGGCTGCGTTCGACTCTTTGGGACGAGCGCCCTCCGGCCAGAGGAAGAAGAGGCGTCTAGAGATAATGATCAGTTAGGTAACACACGTACAGCAACACAATATTCCTATTAGAGGTATCAAAGATATGTTATAACTAGGGCCGGGACTTTAACGCGTTAATTAAGATTAATTAATTACACAAAAATGAACGCGTTAAAAAAACGCATTTTAATCGCACTTATTTTTGCACGGCGGAACGTTTCTCACTGGATGAGTTTCAGGCGTACCGATTATACTGGAGCACCAACTAACGTTCATGACTTCAGCATGGGACTTCAAACAACGACAAACCACGGTGAACAATAGTCAAACATGAACGAACAAGCTGATGAGACCGCTTCGGTCGGCCCCGTGGATGGGACATGTTGTTTTAAAAAAAAACGGGGCCATCTAGTATTTAGCTCGGGCAATGAAGCCTCACCTGCTGGTTGCCCGATCGGGCAATCTATTATGCCAGTATCATGCAGCTCGCGGATCCAGTAATGAGTGACCCGACAGTAAAACTAAACTAGCTACGTGTGATATTCTAACCTGAAGTGTGTGTTTTGTTCCGCTCACCGCTGCATGTGATGCAGAGCTGCGTGTCGAGTCTCGACTCGTCAGCAGCAGCTGATCTCTCTCTCCCGTCAGATTAGACTTCACTCGCGTTTATGTCCATATCGATCAGATCCAGCTAGTTCTAGCTAATGATAGGACTACCTGCTTATTAAAAGACAACTACACAATAAGTGTCGCTATGCAACTGGATGAGGCCGCAAAGTATAGCGCAGCATTATGCATGTGTTTACATGCCCACCGGAACCCCGAGGCATTACCAACAGATCAACGCACAATCAACCCATCCAGGACATCTCTTTCTCCACATTAAGTGTTAGACATTAGAGTTGACTATTCTTGTCTGTCACATACTCTTCTTGTCTGTCACATAAGTGGCGCAACTGAAGCGGTATTGCTCTAAAGGGAAATTATTTTGACCGAAGATATTTAGATTTGCCGGCTAACGGGAACTCAGACGTGTGCTTCGCGGATGCGCTCGGCTCCTCTCGACTGCTGCTCGGGTCTGCTCGGTCAGCTTCCGGATGAGGAGGCATTCGTTCGACCAACTTACAGTAGTTAACATTACAAACATTTTTAACAGGGGCCATAATAGTGTAAATAATGTTTGTTTTGGCAGTTATAACTGAATGTAATGTTTTCTACTTTGTTCCATCTGGGAAGGCATTTGCCTTCATCAGATGGAAAGTGTTTTGACCAACAACTTAAGTATTTCTTAAAGCTATGCAGGGCATGCAAGCGAGCAAACACAAACAAGAACAAACAAACAAGTGAAATGAAGAATACAATTGAAATGGTACAATATAATATTGTGGTGGTTCATCTTATAATTCAGTCTAGAGAATGCACCAGACAGCATCTAAGACCTGCAAAAATTAAAAAATGTCTAGGGGGACGGAGGCTCCCCAAACCCTTCATGCCATTTCGTCCGCATGCATTTTTCAGGGCAATCTCTATTGGGCTCAGGGCCATCTGTAAATTAGCTTAGATGGCCCTGTGCTTACAAATGCAAATTTTAAAAATGCGATTAAAAATGCGATTAATTTTGATTAATTAATTACAAAGCCTCTAATTAATTAGATTAATTTTTTTAATCGAGTCCCGGCTCTAGTTATAACACATTCGCAGCAGTCGGTTAGCGGGAGATGATCTATAAGATTATTATGATCCGGTAATGGCTCTACAACACCATCAGCATCCTCTAGTTTACATTTCTTCACTTTGTTTCTTTTTCTTTTCACCTTCCTTCTTTTTGTCTTTTTAGTTTTCCGTCCTATGGTCCCCTTTTCTTTTCATTCGCATTCTACGTTTGCTTTTAATTTTTCTTCTCCTTTTCATTTTGCTTTTTCTTTTTCTTCGTTTTTCTTTACTTTTTCTATTCTTTTCTGCTAATTGTCGTTTGCGATCTTGGCGAGTGGCATGAGATATACTGTTTCTATAAAGGTTATCTATAATACCATCTTTTAAAGAAAGATATTCTTCATATGATATGTTATCATGGTCCTCTTTTGTCCTAAAGACCTTACATGGATATGATATAGAGGAGAGCTCTTCTTCGGGAACATCCTCTCCCCTACTTTGTAACATCCAGTCATTAAGCCCATATCCGTTATCCTGGTGATAACGGGTCACATGTGCGGTTTCCCCTTTTGTGCAATGTTAGGAAACCTCTCATTTCCCACAGAGCCCCAGAAATAATGTGTTAGTCCAAAAACATGCTTGATTAGTCATTGTTTTAAATCATGCAGTTGCACTGATCACATGCAGACATACTCACACTCACACTGTCAGGTTGTAAAGTCATGTTTGGTCAGGTACACCTCAGAGTCAGCCATTGACAGTGCCTTCTCAAGTTACCCTGTCGGTCAGGGTCAAAGGTAAGTTGGTCTCAGTCTTTTTGGCCATGTGTCGTGCTCTGCAGAGACTTTTATGTTCCAGCACAGGCCAGCATCCTCCGTCTATAAAATCTGTATATATGGAGCGCCATCATTTATTAATTCACAATTACAACTATAATGTCCAAGATATCTCCAACCCCTCATTGGAACAGCTGTTTCCCACATTCCCTGAAAAGTGTCTAGCCAAAAAAATGTCACTTCCTTAGAGTACTACTACTACTACTACTGCAATTCATTTACACCTAATTAGTATTAAAATGACTAATAGATCTATTTCAGAAACTTGTGTACATAACTATTATCTTGTGTCAAAACATCACTAGGATCTGTGTAGCACTGCTATGCATTTCATAGCTCATCTTCAATTCTGGTCCACCTAAAAATCAATGTTAAACTCTTTAGCAGTGTGTGGAACCTTGGGTGTCCGAACATGCAACAATTACTCCCTCCTTTATCAAGGATTTAAAACAGAAGTCATTTCATATTTCCATCTTAAAGCCCTCCTATGGTAATAACTATGCCACAATGGTGAAATCAACTCTTTAGATTGGAATACTATATTTGGCTTGGCACTAGCTCTCCCTTTAACATTATCCATACAGATAAAGATTTGTCGTATAGAGTGGTTCCTAAAACTATCCCTTTAATGGTGATCAATATTGTAACAAATGAGATCACTACTTTATTCATACGTGAATACAAATCTGTTAAAGAATATTTTGTTAACATGATGAAAAGATTGAAGAATATGGTTCTACTCTGTACTCCAGAACCCACTGAAGTTCATTCAAGTTCTTTAAACGTGCGTTTTGTGAATAAGTGTGTTTATGTGTAAACTCACTCATTCCCGTTCTCCTTTTCTCCTCCTCTGGTTTTCTCAAGCCGTGACCCCGGCCTCCTCACTTCTAATCGACCATGCCAACTCCTCTGATTCTGTCTTCTCTTCAGTCCATCAGCTGTAACTCCATCCGCTGTAACTCTTTTAGGCAGCCATTGGCCCAGTTACATCTGCAGCCCCCATCATGCCACTGTTCTTGTACTGCTTTGCATTTCATCTCCTCCTTTACAGTCTCTCTGCTGTTTTTATGGAGGGCGGATTCTGCTCTCATGTCCCACACTTTGCTCTTGTGCCAAATCTCGTGGCTCAGCTTGGAACTTCATGGTCCCGTCTGAGGGACTGATGAGCGTAGATCTCTGCCTGTCAGCATGCTGTTTGGTTCTGGGTGCCACAGGTGGAGATAGTTCTGGCTGCAGTCTTGTTGTTGTTGTTCCAGCTCTGGTTCTCTGTCTGTTCGATGGAGAAGGAGGAGTCTCCTGTTGGGTTAGGTCTTTTGTCTGCTTGGAGGGTCGGGTTCTTGGCTTTTCTAACTCAGAGGGGGAGTCCAGATCTCGGGACGCATTACCTCCAACCCTTTCCACTCTGACTCTTTCTAATCATACTATCTGTCTTAATTGTTAAATGCCATCTAAACAACATAACTGATGTCTACTAATGATATTACAAAAACTCACTCTAAAAATTGTTTCATCCATTGCTACATATTTACCCAACATAACTCTTTCAGGAAACCATTTTCTCCTATAAATTGAAAAACTGACATGTTTCCAGCATCACATATTCCACACACTACGAAAGAACATCTTCATATTTTAAATCCCACTGTTACTTAGAACAATAGAAAACCTGCAGAGCACACTAATCCGATCACAGTAATGTAATTTGACCCAAGTGTAGGACCATGTCGTTCCTAAAAAATGTTAGCAAACTCCAACTACAACATTTATAGATAAATTGATTTAGCAAAATGAAATGTTATGTAATTCAAAATGTGACAAAAGAACAATGATTTGTCTTACACAAGATTGTGGTCTAACAGAATGACTCCTGACCTCATGGGGTCAAATGACTTGGATGCTGCTCCTCCTGAACATGTGGCCTGAAGAACAAAAGGACCTCTTACTCATTAACCCAATGGACTCTCAGAGATGAGATCCAGCCATGAGGTGGCTGACTTTAAAATGAACTGTGACAAATAAACCACATGCTTGTGGGTACATCATATTTTACACAATATAACACAAAACAACACTACATTAAGACAATAACCACTCAAATGAGCCTTGGTGAAAAGCATGAAAGACAAAACAACTTAATCTACTCTCATTGTTCGTTCCACCCTCAATATGCCAACTTGCTGGCCCACTAGTTTAGCCTCACTGTTGCATGACAATATATATGTCTCACAGTGAGCTCGCCATCCAATGCCCAACAAATTATCATCTCTCCATGTCCAATCTAGGTGGAATAATCCACTATTATGTTCAATTTGAATCAAACTTTAACCTGCATGTACTTCATATACTCAGCAAAACCCATTCTTACTTCCCCTCAACGTTACTGTATGCAATTAATTGCTCTGAAATATAAGTACAATTCTCAGTAAATGACGAATACCACAACATTCACAATGCAATGTTTCTTATTTATTTAAATGTATAAGCCTTTTCTTTAGCCCCCTGTTTGATTCCACTTAAAATCAATCTCTTAATCTGTTCCCATTGCTCCCGGTAACTCCCTGGAATTTCAGAATTGTCTTAACCATTCTGACGTTCCATATTCACTTCGTCATGTGTTCACTTGTATTAATATACTGGGCTATTGTCGTTGTTACTATTAACGTGCTTCCCTTCTTCAATACCGGCCAGCAATGTAATAAAAAAATGTCAAGGGTATGTCACCCCCTTTCAGCCACTAGATGGCAGCAGCAGACCACAAATGAGCTTCACTCTTCTGAGTGCATTGTCTGAGTTCCACAGACAATCGCTCACACAGGTATTTTAGGTAAAAATCACACAGATTTATTCCCCGTACAGTTTGTCCAGCTTGATAATGTGATGTTTATTTCAACAGACAAGCAAGACCTCGAATGATGCTTCGACACTCATAAAGAATGTGACCATTCCATGGGGCATAAAACCCAGGTCGTAACGAGCCCTTTATCACACGTTAGCTTTTCAAATTAAGTTTACAGACAAAGGGAAACGAGAGCCGGTCCCGTCACAATTTCTGTGAGGTTCGCGTTCTCTTTCCCCGATTCAACATATAACAGACCTCTGGCTTTTAGCTTTCAGCTTGGTCTGTTATTTAACCCCAGTTTTAAACGGCGACCCGATCTAAAATATCGAGTTTCCAGGTTTTGTCGTGCAGGAATAAAACCTCGCAACCCACAAACTGCACCGTCTCCACGCCACTCAGGAATAAGCTACCTGTAGATCCAAGCCAAACTGCTCTATTTACGTTACGCAGGACTTTCTGTCTACCTGGCGATCAACGTTCACGTT
>CM070437.1:1192849-1195349 GCA_036324595.1 Champsocephalus gunnari | reverse complement strand
GATCATCAACCTTCCCTTTAAAGAGTCCCTGTTCCCTCTCCTGTAGTGAGTTGTACAGGTGTTAGTGCATGTCAATGGTCTGAAGAGGACACAAATTGTGTTTTGGGTTGTTAGCCTGAAATCTGTGGTTAACACAAGCTCAAGAGATGAGTATAATACCTCGCTGGTGAATTAAAAGTGAGCCTCTCATGCAATAACTAATCCCTTTTGTAGCCGTTCATCTCCACCTGTATCAGACGATAAACAAATTAAATAATAACAAACCATTATCCTAAAAACAGCTTTCAGGGAATTTCACCTCCATGTATTTTTCTTAGAGCTTCTATAGAAACGTATTTGTGTTTAGAAGTGTGTTGGTTAAAGACCCCTTTAGCAGCCTGTGGTTCCGGCCCTGGCGGTTCAGTCCGACACAGTGACGTGTGTCTGAGCAGAGGCTCTGACAGCAGCCGGAGAGGTCCCCGAGCCTCTGAGGACAAGCAGACCAACCTGAGCGTGTGTTGTGTGGCGGAGGAGGAGGAGGAGAGGAGGAGGAGGAGGAGGAGGAGGAGGAGGAGGGAGGAGGAGAGGAGGAGGAGGAGGAGGAGGAGGAGGAGGAAGGTTTCTGAATGTGTCCCTGCTTGTTTTCAGGAGCGCGATGGGCCCGCACGGCACGAGCAGATCTGTTCAGAAATTGGAGTTCTGCAACTGCAAGAAGGGACTCGGTGAGCATGCTAGCCCGAAATAATACTGACGATAATAACTTACATTTATATAGAGCCTTTCATAAACCCAAGGACACCAAACCTGACCTCTGTGACCTCTGTGACCTCTGTGACCTCTGTGACCTCTGTGACCTCTGCATGCTGTGGACCAATAACACTTCACGTTTGTGCAGAGATGTCTTGATAGAAGTGTGCAGACGGTATGTTTAGATGTTAGCATCGTTTCAGGTCTGTTTTATCTCCAATGCAACTTATATTAAAGAATACCACACAAACAATATGAATGACTTTCAAGTAGAGCAAAGAAGACCATTTCTTCAAAGTTAGAATAACGTGAATATAATGATGGAAAATGTTTGCAAATGTTTAGAATGTAGAAAAAAATACAAGATTTATGAAAATATAATAAAATGAAGAAAGAAATATGAATATTTATGAATATAATGCAAATTGTATACAAAGAAGATAATGTAGGACAATCAAATGTAGAAAAAAAGTGTAAAGTAATTTAATTAAGTTTAAGAACGTTTAAAGAATGAATAGGAAGATGCAGAGTATGAGAGACTCTGAATCACCTCTGCTCAGGGGTGAAGGTGATCGGGGGGTACCGAGATCTGACCGGAGAGGAGTTCGGTATCTACGTGAAGAGGGTGATCGCCGGGGGGCTCGCCGCCCAGGACGGTACGGGGGGTTAGGGTTATTTATATTTGAGTTAATATAATTATTATTAAACCGCATTCCTGTCCGTCTCTTCCAGGTCGGTTAAAGTCAGGTGACCTGATTCTGGATGTCAATAACATCAGCCTGATGGACGCGACCAATGAGAGGTGAGCAGGAGCTAACCTCCTTATTCATTCCTGTTCTACATCAAGTACTTCCTGTCTCTGTTCCTGTCTCTGATAGGGCGGTGGAGAACCTGAGGATGGCGTCGCTGTCCAATCACATGACTCTGCTGATCGCCAGAGACGAGGAGTCCAGGTGAGACGGAAACTCTTTAAAGTAGAGACACTACATACTGATATACACTTGAACATCAACAGGAGAGGACTCTTTAAAGTAGAGACACTACATACTGATATACACCTGAACATCATCAGGAGAGGACTCTTTAAAGTAGAGACACTACATACTGATATACACCTGAACATCAGCAGGAGAGGACTCTTTAAAGTAGAGACACTACATACTGATATACACCTGAACATCAGCAGGAGAGGACTCTTTAAAGTAGAGACACTACATACTGATATAGACCTGAACATCAGCAGGAGAGGACTCTTTAAAGTAGAGACACTACACACTGATATACACCTGAACATCAGCAGGAGAGGACTCTTTAAAGTAGAGACACTACATACTGATATACACCTGAACATCAGCAGGAGAGGACTCTTTAAAGTAGAGACACTACATACTGATATACACCTGAACATCAGCAGGAGAGGACTCTTTAAAGTAGAGACGCTACATACTGATATACACCTGAACACCAGCAGGAGAGGACTCTTTAAAGTAGAGACACTACACACTGATATACACCTGAACATCAGCAGGAGAGGACTCTTTAAAGTAGAGACACTACATACTGATAAACACCTGAACATCAGCAGGAGAGGACTCTTTAAAGTAGAGACACTACATACTGATATACACCTGAACATCAGCAGGAGAGGACTCTTTAAAGTAGAGACACTACATACTGATATACACCTGAACATCAGCAGGAGAGGACTCTTTAAAGTAGAGACACTACATACTGATATACACCTGAACATCAGCAGGAGAGGACTCTTTAAAGT
>CM070437.1:1177849-1187849 GCA_036324595.1 Champsocephalus gunnari | reverse complement strand
TTTCCCGGCGTGTCCCCCGGTGTGTCCCCCCCGGTGTGTGTCCCCGGTGTGTGTCCCCGGTGTGTCCCCGGTGTGTGGATGATAGGAGACCTTTAAGTACAAATACAAACAATAATAATAGTTTGTTTATTGTTAATTCTTTGTTGTTTATTGACTCTCCTGCAGTGACAGCGGGATCCAGCTGATCTGCGTTTCCAAGGGAACGGGCTTGGGGCTCGTCATCAGGGGCGGAGCTAACCGAGTCGACGGACCAATGGTGTTCATCCAGGAAGTGGTTCCTGAAGGAGACGCTCACAAGGTCAGCCTGTCCTTCAGCCTGTCCTTCAGCTCTGTCCTTCAGCTCTGTCCTTCAGCCTGTCCTTCAGCCTGTCCTTCAGCCTGTCCTTCAGCCTGTCCTTCAGCTCTGTCCTTCAGCTCTGTCCTTCAGCCTGTCCTTCAGCCTGTCCTTCAGCTCTGTCCTTCAGCCTGTCCTTCAGCCTGTCCTTCAGCTCTGTCCTTCAGCCTGTCCTTCAGCCTGTCTTCCCTGTCAGCTCTGTCCTTCAGCCTGTCCTTCAGCCTGTCCTTCAGCCTGTCCTTCAGCCTGTCCTTCAGCTCTGTCCTTCAGCCTGTCCTTCAGCTCTGTCCTTCAGCCTGTCCTTCAGCTCTGTCCTTCAGCCTGTCCTTCAGCTCTGTCCTTCAGCTCTGTCCTTCAGCCTGTCCTTCAGCCTGTCCTTCAGCTCTGTCCTTCAGCCTGTCCTTCAGCCTGTCCTTCAGCTCTGTCCTTCAGCTGTCCTTCAGCCTGTCCTTCAGCTCTGTCCTTCAGCCTGTCCTTCAGCTCTGTCCTTCAGCCTGTCCTTCAGCCTGTCCTTCAGCTCTGTCCTTCAGCCTGTCCTTCAGCCTGTCCTTCAGCTCTGTCCTTCAGCTCTGTCCTTCAGCCTGTCCTTCAGCTCTGTCCTTCAGCTCTGTCCTTCAGCCTGTCCTTCAGCCTGTCTTCAGCTGTCCTTCAGCTCTGTCCTTCAGCCTGTCCTTCAGCCTGTCCTTCAGCTCTGTCCTTCAGCTCTGTCCTTCAGCCTGTCCTTCAGCCTGTCCTTCAGCCTGTCCTTCAGCCTGTCCTTCAGCTCTGTCCTTCAGCCTGTCCTTCAGCCTGTCCTTCAGCTCTGTCCTTCAGCCTGTCCTTCAGCCTGTCCTTCAGCTCTGTCCTTCAGCCTGTCCTTCAGCTCTGTCCTTCAGCCTGTCCTTCAGCCTGTCCTTCACCTGTCCTTCAGCTCTGTCCTTCAGCTCTGTCCTTCAGCCTGTCCTTCAGCCTGTCCTTCAGCCTGTCCTTCAGCTCTGTCCTTCAGCCTGTCCTTCAGCCTGTCCTTCAGCCTGTCCTTCAGCTCTGTCCTTCAGCCTGTCCTTCAGCTCTGTCCTTCAGCCTGTCCTTCAGCCTGTCCTTCAGCCTGTCCTTCAGCTCTGTCCTTCAGCCTGTCCTTCAGCCTGTCCTTCAGCTCTGTCCTTCAGCCTGTCCTTCAGCCTGTCCTTCAGCTCTGTCCTTCAGCTCTGTCCTTCAGCCTGTCCTTCAGCCTGTCCTTCAGCTCTGTCCTTCAGCCTGTCCTTCAGCCTGTCCTTCAGCTCTGTCCTTCAGCTCTGTCCTTCAGCCTGTCCTTCAGCTCTGTCCTTCAGCCTGTCCTTCAGCTCTGTCCTTCAGCCTGTCCTTCAGCCTGTCCTTCAGCTCTGTCCTTCAGCCTGTCCTTCAGCCTGTCCTTCAGCCTGTCCTTCAGCTCTGTCCTTCAGCCTGTCCTTCAGCTCTGTCCTTCAGCCTGTCCTTCAGCCTGTCCTTCAGCCTGTCCTTCAGCCTGTCCTTCAGCTCTGTCCTTCAGCCTGTCCTTCAGCTCTGTCCTTCAGCCTGTCCTTCAGCTCTGTCCTTCAGCCTGTCCTTCAGCCTGTCCTTCAGCTCTGTCCTTCAGCTCTGTCCTTCAGCCTGTCCTTCAGCTCTGTCCTTCAGCTCTGTCCTTCAGCCTGTCCTTCAGCCTGTCCTTCAGCTCTGTCCTTCAGCCTGTCCTTCAGCTCTGTCCTTCAGCCTGTCCTTCAGCCTGTCCTTCAGCCTGTCCTTCAGCTCTGTCCTTCAGCCTGTCCTTCAGCCTGTCCTTCAGCCTGTCCTTCAGCCTGTCCTTCAGCCTGTCCTTCAGCTCTGTCCTTCAGCTCTGTCCTTCAGCCTGTCCTTCAGCTCTGTCCTTCAGCCAGTCCTTCAGCTCTGTCCTTCAGCTCTGTCCTTCAGCTCTGTCCTTCAGCCTGTCCTTCAGCCTGTCCTTCACCTCTGTCCTTCAGCTCTGTCCTTCAGCCTGTCCTTCAGCTCTGTCCTTCAGCCTGTCCTTCAGCCTGTCCTTCAGCTCTGTCCTTCAGCTATGTCCTTCAGCCTGTCCTTCAGCCTGTCCTTCAGCTCTGTCCTTCAGCCTGTCCTTCAGCTCTGTCCTTCAGCCTGTCCTTCAGCCTGTCCTTCAGCTCTGTCCTTCAGCCTGTCCTTCAGCCTGTCCTTCAGCTCTGTCCTTCAGCTCTGTCCTTCAGCCTGTCCTTCAGCCTGTCCTTCAGCCTGTCCTTCAGCTCTGTCCTTCAGCCTGTCCTTCAGCCTGTCCTTCAGCTGTCCTTCAGCTCTGTCCTTCAGCCTGTCCTTCAGCTCTGTCCTTCAGCTCTGTCCTTCAGCCTGTCCTTCAGCCTGTCCTTCAGCCTGTCCTTCAGCTCTGTCCTTCAGCCTGTCCTTCAGCCTGTCCTTCAGCTCTGTCCTTCAGCCTGTCCTTCAGCCTGTCCTTCAGCTCTGTCCTTCAGCTCTGTCCTTCAGCCTGTCCTTCAGCCTGTCCTTCAGCCTGTCCTTCAGCCTGTCCTTCAGCCTGTCCTTCAGCCTGTCCTTCAGCTCTGTCCTTCAGCCTGTCCTTCAGCTCTGTCCTTCAGCTCTGTCCTTCAGCCTGTCCTTCAGCTCTGTCCTTCAGCCTGTCCTTCAGCCTGTCCTTCAGCTCTGTCCTTCAGCTCTGTCCTTCAGCCTGTCCTTCAGCTCTGTCCTTCAGCCTGTCCTTCAGCCTGTCCTTCAGCTCTGTCCTTCAGCTCTGTCCTTCAGCCTGTCCTTCAGCCTGTCCTTCAGCTCTGTCCTTCAGCCTGTCCTTCAGCTCTGTCCTTCAGCCTGTCCTTCAGCCTGTCCTTCAGCTCTGTCCTTCACTGTCTCCTGTCCTTCAGCCTGTCCTTCAGCTCTGTCCTTCAGCCTGTCCTTCAGCTCTGTCCTTCAGCTCTGTCCTTCAGCCTGTCCTTCAGCTCTGTCCTTCAGCCTGTCCTTCAGCTCTGTCCTTCAGCTCTGTCCTTCAGCTCTGTCCTTCAGCCTGTCCTTCAGCCTGTCCTTCACCCTGTCCTTCAGCTCTGTCCTTCAGCCTGTCCTTCAGCTCTGTCCTTCAGCCTGTCCTTCAGCCTGTCCTTCAGCTCTGTCCTTCAGCTCTGTCCTTCAGCCTGTCCTTCAGCCTGTCCTTCAGCTCTGTCCTTCAGCCTGTCCTTCAGCCTGTCCTTCAGCCTGTCCTTCAGCTCTGTCCTTCAGCCTGTCCTTCAGCCTGTCCTTCAGCCTGTCCTTCAGCCTGTCCTTCAGCTCTGTCCTTCAGCCTGTCCTTCAGCCTGTCCTTCAGCCTGTCCTTCAGCTCTGTCCTTCAGCCTGTCCTTCAGCCTGTCCTTCAGCCTGTCCTTCAGCCTGTCCTTCAGCTCTGTCCTTCAGCCTGTCCTTCAGCTCTGTCCTTCAGCTCTGTCCTTCAGCCTGTCCTTCAGCCTGTCCTTCAGCCTGTCCTTCAGCTCTGTCCTTCAGCCTGTCCTTCAGCTGTCCTTCAGCTCTGTCCTTCAGCCTGTCCTTCAGCCTGTCCTTCAGCTCTGTCCTTCAGCTCTGTCCTTCAGCCTGTCTCCCCTGTCCTTCAGCTCTGTCCTTCAGCCTGTCCTTCAGCCTGTCCTTCAGCCTGTCCTTCAGCTCTGTCCTTCAGCCTGTCCTTCAGCTCTGTCCTTCAGCCTGTCCTTCAGCTGTCCTTCAGCTCTGTCCTTCAGCCTGTCCTTCAGCTCTGTCCTTCAGCTCTGTCCTTCAGCCTGTCCTTCAGCCTGTCCTTCACCTCTGTCCTTCAGCTCTGTCCTTCAGCCTGTCCTTCAGCTCTGTCCTTCAGCTCTGTCCTTCAGCTCTGTCCTTCAGCCTGTCCTTCAGCCTGTCCTTCAGCCTGTCCTTCAGCTCTGTCCTTCAGCTCTGTCCTTCAGCCTGTCCTTCAGCCTGTCCTTCAGCCTGTCCTTCAGCTCTGTCCTTCAGCTCTGTCCTTCAGCCTGTCCTTCAGCCTGTCCTTCAGCTCTGTCCTTCAGCCTGTCCTTCAGCCTGTCCTTCAGCCTGTCCTTCAGCGATGTGTCAAACATCAAAAAAAAATGTCATGATCTCAATCGTTGTACCTTAATTATGATTTGAAAGATGTCCGTAAACATGAAACATGTCCCATGTGTGTTCAGGACGGCCGCCTGCAGGCCGGGGACCAGTTGGTCTCCATCAATAAAGAGTCTCTGATCGGGGTCACGCACGAGGAGGCGAGGAGCGTCCTGGCCAGAACCAAGCTCAGGTAGAGACGCGCTGAGCCCCCCCCTCTGACCCCCCCCCTCTGACCCCCCCCCCTCTGACCCCATGTGATATTAACGCTTTGTGTGCCGGTGCAGACCGGACCCCACGGTGGAGGTCGCCTTCATCCACCGCTCCCCCTCCTGGGGCCCCACAGCCAGGGGGCGGGGGGAGGATCCGTGCCCCAGCAGAGGGCCTCGGGGGCCCCGGGGGGGACCAGGATCACCTCCAGCAGGAACCCGGTCTGTGAGACGCTGCCCCCCGTCAGCGTGAGGCAGGTGAGCCCGCGTGGATGAGCTATTATGAATTCATCGTGGGAGGTGTAAACCTTCCCCGTGTAACACAACCTCTTCTTCAAAGTCATCATGAGGCCACACACACACACACACACACCACACACACACACACACACACCACGCACACACATACACACACACACACTCTTTATTAAGATGTGTTAATGTGTGCAGGTGAGCGTTCCTGCAGTGAGAGCCGAGGCGACGCCAGAGAGCGACAGCAGCGCAGACACAAACCCCGGTATTTATATGTGTGTGTGTGTGTGTGTGTGTGTGTGTGTGTGTGTGTGTGTGTGTGTGTGTGTGTGTGTGTGTGTGTGTGTGTGTGTGTGTGTGTGTGTGTGTGTGTGTGTGTGTGTGTGTGTGTGTGTGTGTGTGTGTGTGTGTGTGTGTGTGTGTGTGTGTGTGTGTGTGTGTGTGTGTGTGCGTATGTGTGTGTACTGTAGGTGGACATAGATCTGTGTTTAGAAGAGAGCAGGACACACTAGGACACTTCAGTGGTGTCTCTCTCTGGGCAGGGGGAGACACCAGGAGACACCAGGAGACACCAGGAGACACCAGGAGACATCAGGAGACACCAGGAGGCACTAGGAGACGTGTTGCACAGACAGTCATTATTAGTAGCTGATGGTTGTGTTTGTGTTGCAGAGCCTCCTCACGGGGAACTCCCGCTCAGAACTAACTGCCGCCTCAAACTGGACAAGCTGGAGCAGGTCGGAGCAGCGTCTCTGCACCATTACGTCTAAATGTTTATTCCTTTATTTATTTATTTATTTATTTATTTTATTTTATTTGTTAGTTATATGATATCATTGAGCTCAGTCAGCTTGTGGATCACATGCTGCCTCTGTTTCTGTTAATTATTCAGTTTCTAAATAAATGATAGATTTTATTCTCTCAGAGCGAAGAAGGATATAAACAACATGTATTTCATATCAAACGTGGAGCAGAAACTCAGTGACAGCATGCACATAGTCGATGAGACCACGGTGTATTGATCTGTGTGTGTGTGTGTGTGTGTGTGTGTGTGTGTGTGTGTGTGTGTGTGTGTGTGTGTGTAGGCTCTGTGTGTGTTAGGCTTGCAGCTCTCTGGCTCTCAGCAGCAGATCCTCGTCTGCAGACTGAGAGCCGACGCTGCAGGAACCGTGGCCTTAGCAGGTAACACTAATACCCTTAAAGATACCCTTAAAGATACCCTTAAATCCCCCTCAATTGTTTTGCACCAGTTTGTAGTCATTTTGCATTTGGTTGTATTTTCACTCTGTTCCTCACCTCGTCTCACCTCGTCTCACCTCGTCTCACCTTGTCTCTTGTCTCATCTCGTCTCATCTCGTCTCATCTTGTCTCATCTCGTCTCATCTTGTCTCATCTCGTCTCATCTCGTCTCACCTTGTCTCATCTTGTCTCATCTCGTCTCATCTCGTCTCATCTTGTCTCACCTCGTCTCACCTCGTCTCACCTTGTCTCATCTTGTCTCATCTCGTCTCACCTTGTCTCATCTTGTCTCATCTCGTCTCACCTTGTCTCATCTCGTCTCACCTTGTCTCATCTTGTCTCATCTTGTCTCATCTCGGAGCTGTTCTGCATCTCTTTAGAAGTCCTCCGTCTGATTCCGTCTTTCTTGGTTGTTTTCATGTTCTAAATGTTTCAGATCATTGTAGTCAAACGCTCTTCTGTTCGCGTTGCTTCAGCTCTGCGTCTCTCTTGTTTCACTTCACTGTGTTTCTTTGCATTTTGTGCCCTTGTTTGGATTTGGGTTTTCTTCTTGGTTGCTTTGGATAACTGTTCAGACATGTAGCGTCTTCTTCGCTCTGCGTGGCTTCGCAGAGCTCTTGCACTTGTTCTCGCTGGATTCTGTCCGTGTGTTGGATCTCTATCCGCTCGTACTCTTAACGTGTGTAATATGTTTTGGCTTGAAGGCCGTGCAAATGAACCGTTGTTTTCTTTGTGTTTGTGCAGATGTTGAGAGTCAGGTGCGGGATCTGTTCGGGTCTCAGCTGCAGCACTCGAGCTTCTCGTCTGCAGGTCTGTCCGCTCTGTTGGAGTCGCCGAACACTCGGGTACGAGATCACTGCAGGATCAAATAAATGACAACAACAACAACTTTATGAGAAATGGGGGAAATATTTAAGCATTCTGAAAAGGCGGAGAAATGAAACAAAGCTTTCATGATTCGGTGCATTTAGAACAAACATAATGACAATATGCAGAATGGTATTCAGTGTGTTCCTGCAGCAGGAAGTGACCCACTCTCTCAGCTGATCACATCGACCTCATCGATCTGTTGGCGTGAGAAGCGTCCGACAGCAGAGATTTATCCTCTGCCGGGGTCACAGATAATCAATCACGGCCGAGAGAAAGCACTCTGCACGCTCTTATTCTGAAAAACCTCTCTCACGGCCGAGAGAAAGCACTCTGCACGCTCTTATTCTGAAAAACCTCTCTCACAGCCGAGAGAAAGCACTCTGCACGCTCTTATTCTGAAAAACCTCTCTCACGGCCGAGAGAAAGCACTCTGCACGCTCTTATTCTGAAAAACCTCTCTCACGGCCGAGAGAAAGCACTCTGCACGCTCTTATTCTGAAAAACCTCTCTCACGGCCGAGAGAAAGCACTCTGCACGCTCTTATTCTGAAAAACCTCTCACAGCCTGAGATTTTTTTTTATAAAGAAATGTAAAATAACTTTATTGATTAAATTAATCGTGTGTGTGTGTGTGTGTGTGTGTGCGTGTGCGTGCGTGTATGTGTGCGTGTGTGTGTGTGTGTGTGTGTGTGTGTGTGTGTGTGTGTGTGTGTGTGTGTGTGTGTGTGTGTGTGTGTGTGTGTGTGTGTGTGTGTGTGTGTGTGTGTGTGTGTGTGTGTGTGTAGCCGTGTAGGTCAGACTCTGAGGATCTGGAGGAGATGGAGAGGCTGAGGAAGGAACACATCGAGGCTCTGAGGGAAATCAAGAGGCTGCAGGTAACACACACACCCACCCACACACACACACACACACACCCACCCACACACACACACACACACACACACACACACACCCACATGCAATTTTGTCTCAGAATTTACAAAATGTCTCAGAATTTATCAAATGTTGACTTCCTGTTGACTTCCTGTTGACTTCCTGTTTCTGACTTCCTGTTGACTTCCTGTTGACTTCCTGTTTCTGACTTCCCTCTACAGGAGCAGCTGGGCGAGTTTCACAGAGTTCACCATCAGACGGAGGAGGAGCTCAGTAAAGTCAAACAGGTGAGTCTGAAAACACACACACACACACACACACTTCCTGTCCCCTGGTCTGAAGGTCAATGGTTCCCTAAAGGTGTATTTGGTTGTTATCCTGAGGTTTATACGGTCTGTGGATAACACAAACCTTTTCCCGTAATTAGATTTCTACGGAGCCCCTAAAGGGACACGGCACGAGGAAGTGTCTCTGGATAACGCTTTAAGAGACACAAAAAGAACGACGCTGTTTTCTCTCCACAGGAAGTGAAGCTCTGTTTTCTCTCTACAGGAAGTGAAGCTCTGTTTTCTCTCCACAGGAAGTGAAGCTCTGTTTTCTCTCCACAGGAAGTGAAGCTCTGTTTTCTATCCACAGGAAGTGAAGCTCTGTTTTCTCTCCACAGGAAGTGAAGCTCTGTTTTCTCTCCACAGGAAGTGAAGCTGGTCTCGGAGGAGAGTCGGGCGCTCTGGTCTCGGGTGCAGACGGCGGAGGCGGCTCAGAAGCAGGCCAGAGGAATGGAGATGGACTACGAGGAGGTGATCCACCTTCTGGAGGCCGAGATCGCCGAGCTGAAGACTCTGAGGGCGGAGCCACCGGGGGTAACAACCAATAAGGTGACAGAGAATTGGGAAATTGGGGTCAATTCCAACCAATAAGGTGATCGACGGGACAAACGGAAGTCAAAGTCAACTTTAATGTCAATCTTTCAGTTTGTGTGTACAGACAGAGAGATCGAAATACCATTTCCCACAATCCAGAATACAAATATATATAAAAATATGTATATATACACAATCAACAGACACATGTATACATATGCACACAACAATACAAGCACAACAATCAATACTGTCCATAGATACATTTATATAATGTATTAAACGCATCTAAAATGAAATGTAGTTTATTACCAAATCCAGCCAACGACTAAGAGGGACATTGGGACAAAAGGGACTGTGGATAAGTCTGTGCTTTACTTTCTAAATCCCCAGTTCATCGGTGAAAACTCTTTTACAGAATTATCCAGTTTTTACTTTTATAAATTAGGTAAAACAAATAAGTCATTTTTAATCTAAGCAACAAGGATTTCTTTTTTTAGGTAAAACTTCTAGGAGTATTTTCCTGACCCTCAGATTTTTCCTCCATCATCTTCATCTCATCTTCATCTTCAGTGAATCTTGGTCAGGGTTTCTTTGCTGTGTTCCGACCCCTCTCCCTCCGGAGGTCGGTCCCGCAGCCTGCAGGTCAGCAGATCTGACGCTGGCAGACGCTGCGCTTTCATTTCATGAGTCGGCGAAACACAAAGTGCCGACTCATGCTTTTCTGACGGTGTCAAAATGTGAAATGCCCAATCATAAGAGCACTTCCTCCCTTCAGCGCTGCACTGCAAACATGCTTTGAGAGTATATCATGACTTCTTCTCGCTCCACGTTTGAGCAAATCCCTGAAATGTGGACTCGTGGAATTCTTACCAATGATTGGAAGTTGTTTTTTAGATCTCAACCAATATGAACCCATTTGGCCTGAAGGGGGCGCTGTAATCAGAACTCAAAATGTTGAATTTGAGTTCCAAACATTGGCCATAAAGCTTAGCATTTTATTGAGGTGTCTAATTAAGTCGTTTGATGTTAACCGACAGGAGGCGAATGAATCACAGAAGTTTTGGACATAAATGAACAAGCGTCCTTCAAATGGTCCTAAAACCTGTTTATGCTTAACACTGGTGTAGTGATGATACACTGCACCCTGACAGTGCAGTGAGAGGGCTATAGAGAGAAAGATGGGCAGTAATTAATGTGAGAAACTGTACAGTGAGTAATGGTATTGTAACATTACAAAAACATAGTGACCCCAATCAGCCTGATGGGGGCGCTGTAATTATAAATGTTGAACTTTGAAGAGGAATGACTCCAATGCTGTAA
>CM070437.1:1152849-1172849 GCA_036324595.1 Champsocephalus gunnari | reverse complement strand
AGAAAAATACCAACAAATTCTCTTTTTTTGTTTCGACTACTTCCATTCTTGAGAGGATCATAAATACATGGATCCTGAGGTTGAAGATCAAGCTGGGGACCAGAGATTATTAACATTGTTAAGTATTCAGAAAAAGTATTTTTGACATTTGGAAAAAGCCATAATTTTGAGATTTTGAGAAAAAGTCAGAATTTTGAGAAAAAGTCAGAATGTTGAGAAAAAGTCAGAATGTTGAGAAAAAGTCAGAATTTTGAGGGAAAAGTCAGAATTTTGAGATTTTGAGAAAAATACCAACAAATTCTCTTTTTTTGTTTCGACTACTTCCATTCTTGAGAGGATCATAAATACATGGATCCTGAGGTTGAAGATCAAGCTGGGGACCAGGGATTATTAACATTGTTAAGTATTCAGAACAAGTATTTTGAACATTTGGAAAAAGCCATAATTTTGAGATTTTGAGAAAAAGTCAGAATTTTGAGAAAAAGTCAGAATTTTGAGAAAAAGTCAGAATGTTGAGAAAAAGTCAGAATTTTGAGAAAAAGTCAGAATTTTGAGAAATAGTCAGAATGTTGAGAAAAAGTCAGAATTTTGAGAAAAAGTCAGAATGTTGAGAAAAAGTCAGAATTTTGAGATTTTGAGAAAAATAACAACAAATTCTCTTTTTTTGTTTCGACTACTTCCATTCTTGAGAGGATCATAAATACATGGATCCTGAGGTTGAAGAACAAGCTGGGAACCAGGGATTATTAACATTTTTAAGCATTCAGAAAAAGTATTTTGAAAATCATAATTTTGAGATTTTGAGAACAATTCTGAATTTTGAGAAAAAGTCAGAATTGTTAGGAAAAAACTCCCTCTCTTGGATATCAGCATGTGAAGGACACTGTTCAGGAACTAGCTGATGCTCTGTATGTGATGACTCCTTCCATCTGGAGAGGATCACAGATACATGGATCCTGAGGCTGAAGCTCAACCGGGGACCAGGGAGAGTTTCTAACACTTGGGATGTATGTTATCTAATCCATCGAAGTCTCCACCTGCGCCTGTGTAGTTCCTCACCTGTCCGTCTCTTCCTCCGCAGCTCCGGAGATGTTAAAGTGGGCGTGTCCTCCCCAGGCCCCGCCCCCCGACACAGAAAGACCCCCTGGACAGCGCTGACTCTCGCTCAAGAGGCCAAAGACCTGGGCAGGACAGTGAGGTCCCTGCTGGAGGCGGACTGTGAGTGATCTGAACCCAGCATGCCCTCCTTCCTCTGCATGACACCACCCTCCTCTCTGGAAGGAAGTGAACCTGCTTCTGAGGTTAACTGTCCTCCCCTTGCAGTGCTGACCTTCTAGAAGATTCTACAACGTCTGCACGACAACAACCACAACAACAACAACATCAACAACAACAACAACCGTGAACCCAAACTGTCCCTGAACCTCCTCAGACCCTCACTTCAAAGTCAACTTTATTGTCAACCTTTCAGTTTGTGTACAGACAGAGATTTAAATACTGTTTACTGATTCCAAAGATTCAACATTCAAAGGTGTTCTTGTCCTATGCACATCAGCTGCAGTGTAGAAGAAGACTGAGGGTGGAGCCACCGGGGATAGCAACCAATAAGGTCACAGAGAATTGGGGAATTCGAGTCAATTCCAACCAAAAAATGTGACAAGCAGAAGTCAAAGGCAACTTTATTGTCAATCTTTCAGTTTGTGTACAGAGAGATCGAAGTACTGTTTCCCACAATCCTGAGGAATACAACATACAAATATATATAAATATACCTATATATATATATATATATATACATAATCAACAGACACATTTATACATGTGCACACATGAAGGTATAAAGAAAAGCACACTTCCTGCTTGTGTCTGCATGAATGGCTGTCGTTGACCCATGCACTCCTCGTTGGTGAGCACAGCAGGGGGTCGTTAGCAGATCTCTGAAAGCATGCGTTTCTACAAGTCACGCCTCTGTAAGGAAATGGACTTTATTAACATTTAGATTTTGGCCAATTGACGTTTGTTTGTAGGAAAACAGACTATTTGAAAACACCTTCCTCTAACGAGCACCTAACGAGCACACCTTCCTCTAACGAGCAGCACCTTCCTCTAACGAGCACACCTTCCTCTAACGAGCACCTAACGAGCACACCTTCCTCTAACGAGCACCTAACGAGCACACCTTCCTCTAACGAGCAGCACCTTCCTCTAACGAGCAGCACCTTCCTCTAACGAGCACATCTTCCTCTAACGAGCACATCTTCCTCTAACGAGCACACCTTCCTCTAACGAGCACACAGTCGGTTTACCTGTAGCTGGAGCGAGTTAGAAACACCAGCTGTCGCTGCACGTCTCTCTGCTAGCTGTACGTTCGAGAAGCTGGGTGCTGTAGATGAGACGAATCACAAGAGGAGGAACCCCAAAGAAACGTCCAATAGGAGGGGTGAACAGAAGCGCTAAAGGAGCCACGATATCCGCCCGGGAACATCGTGAGGCAGCGACGAATAAAGGCCTGATTGGACGCTTTCATCATGCTTGGACTTGTGTCCTCTGTCTTTGTCTGAGTAAATGTTCTGGAACAAACTGTCATGGCTTCTTCTTTGTCTCAGTCATTGTTGTGTTGGTTCAGCCGCAGCTTAAGAGTGAGAGAAGTCCAGACCAACAGAGGCACCAGAGAGTCTGGAGAGCTTTGTCACGAGTTAGATGTGAAATATCATCCGTGCATCAACAGCTCAGAGTCTCCAGGGTTTGGATGTCGATGCTTCCTCCATCAAGCCTGTTCCTCGTGACACGGCAACATGGTGACTGAGATGAATGCACTTCTTGTTTTAACATATTAAAGTGCGAGTCTGAGCAACGTCCCCCAAAGACATGCAGTGTGTCCAACGCTTTGAGATTCCTGCTTCAAACCGTTGCTTCTGAGTATGCTTCTGAGGTTGCATTCAGACACAGAGAGTCGGTAGCTTCTGCACAGCAACAGCGTTACAAAAGGCCGTAAAGACTTATGTTTGGGCCATTTGATGTCTTTATTGACAGCTGATCATAGAGAGATTGTGGGTTAAAGTAAACATATGTATAATAGACTCATGTTGAAGGGAACATCGTGGGGTTTCATAGGGACAAAAGAAGACATTGGAAGACATCATGTTGGGCTTTGAAAGACTGGGATGGACATTTCTAAATATGCAAAACTTCTGGTGACAGAAAAGCAGAAATATGAAGGCAGGATGTGAGCGTCGTTCCATCCAACAGCTGAGAGGAGACGTGTGTGTGTGTGTGTGTGTGTGTGTGTGTGTGTGTGTGTGTGTGTGTGTTCTTTACAATCACCTAAAACTGGTTCTCATAACAGTCCTTGTTGCCTGGAGACGTGCTCTGTCTTCTGCACACACACACACACACACACACACACACACACACACACACACACACACACACACAACAACAAGATGATGAAATAAAATATAAGTAATAATAATTCAATAACTCGGTGGCAAAAAAGGAAGGAATGAAAATAAATAATAATAATAATCTATTTTTCTTTCTCTATGAACTCGTTCACCGCTCTCCAACCTGTTTCCTTCTGATTCATTCATTCATCCTTCACAATAAAAGCCTCTGAGTTTATATTTCACATTGAATGACTCTTCGCTCATTACATTTAGAAATAAGTGAGCGCTGAACGTCCAGAGACCGATTCTGTGTTTCTGCTGGAGATAAAGATACACCTGGAAACAGCGTACCCTCATTTAGCTTCAAGGCAAACGAGAAGTCCGAGTTTGTTTTAATTACAGAGCATTTTATTTGCAAAAATGGGGAGATTACTAAAAAAACTTTAAAGCACTCTGATATGCAACAAGATCTGCTTCATATACACACACAAATATATATATGTTTACCCTTTTTGCTAAAAAAATATAAACCGACTAAGCTTTTCTATATTGAGTTTCATGTTTTCCAGGAACCACCAGGTGACCCTCTCATTATCTACACCTGAGCGTCTGAAACACATCGCTCAGATTCAGTTGGTTTTTCACGCTGACACAAAAGAGAGCAAAGACCTGACAGACAGACCCTCATGTTGGGTCTTTGTTCCAGAAACACATCCTCGTCTCTGTGTAGAAACATCTCACTGGTCCTGCTGGTCCCTGAAGGCAGCATCTCACTGGTCCTGTTGGTCCCTGAAGGCAGCATCTCACTAGTTCTGTCGGTCCCTGAAGGCAGCATCTCACTGGTTCTGTTGGTCCCTGAAAGCAGCATCTCCCTGGTGCTGTTGGTCCCTGAAGGCAGCATCTCCCTTGTTATGTTGGTCCCTGAAGGCAGCATTTCCTCTGGTTCTGCTGGTACCTGAAGGCAGCATCTCCCTTTTTATGTTGGTCCCTGAAGGCAGCATCTCCCTTGTTCTGCTTGTCCCTGAAGGCAGCATCTCCCTGGTTCTGTTGGTCCCTGAAGGCAGCATCTCCCTGGTTCTGTTGGTTCCTGAAGGCAGCATCTCCCTGGTTCTGTTGGTCCCTGAAGGCAGCATCTCTCTGGTGCTGTTGGTCCCTGAAGGCAGCATCTCACTGGTTATGTTGGTCCCTGAAGGCAGCATCTCCAATGGTTATGTTGGTCCCTGAAGGCATTACCTCCAATGGTCCTGCTGGTCCCTGAAGGCAGCATCTCCCTGGTTCTGCTGGTCCCTGAAGGCAGCATCTCCCTGGTTATGTTGGTCCCTGAAGGCAGCATCTCCCTGGTTATGTTGGTCCCTGAAGGCAGCATCTCCCTTGTTATGTTGGTCCCTGAAGGCAGCATCTCCTCTGGTTCTGCTGGTACCTGAAGGCAGCATCTCCCTTTTTATGTTGGTCCCTGAAGGCAGCATCTCCCTTTTTATGTTGGTCCCTGAAGGCAGCATCTCCCTGGTTATGTTGATCCCTGAAGGCAGCATCTCCCTTGTTATGTCGGTCCCTGAAGGCAGCATCTCCTCTGGTTATGTTGGTCCCTGAAAGCAGCATCTCCCTGGTTATTTTGGTCCCTGAAGGCAGCATCTCCCTGGATATGTTGGTCCCTGAAGGCATCATCTCCTCTCTTATGTTGGTCCCTGAAGGCAGCATCTCCTATGGTGCTGTTGGATCCTGAAGGCAGCATCTCCAATGGTTCTGCTGGTCCCTGAAGGCAACATCTCTCTGGTTATGTTGGTCCCTGAAGGCAGCATCTCTCTGGTTATGTTGGTCCCTGAAGGCAGCATCTCCTCTGGTTCTGCTGGTCCCTGAAGGCAGCATCTCCAATGGTTCTGCTGGCCCCTGAAGGCAGCATCTCTCTGGTGCTGTTGGTCCCTGAATGCAGCATCTCCTCTGGTTCTGCTGGTCCCTGAAGGCAGCATCTCCTCTGGTTATGTTGGTCCCTGAAGGCAGCATCTCTCTGGTTATGTTGGTCCCTGAAGGCAGCATCTCTCTGGTTATGTTGGTCCCTGAAGACAACATCTCTCTGGTCCTGTTGGTCCCTGAAGGCAGCATCTCTAATGGTTCTGCTGGTCCCTGAAGGCAGCATCTCTCTGGTTATGTTGGTCCCTGAAGGCAGCATCTCTCTGGTTATGTTGGTCCCTGAAGGCAGCATCTCCTCTGGTTCTGCTGGTCCCTGAAGGCAGCATCTCCAATGGTTCTGCTGGCCCCTGAAGGCAGCATCTCTCTGGTGCTGTTGGTCCCTGAATGCAGCATCTCCTCTGGTTCTGCTGGTCCCTGAAGGCAGCATCTCCTCTGGTTATGTTGGTCCCTGAAGGCAGCATCTCTCTGGTTATGTTGGTCCCTGAAGACAACATCTCTCTGGTCCTGTTGGTCCCTGAAGGCAGCATCTCCTCTGTATGTTGGTCCCTGAAGGTAGCATCTCTCTGGTTATGCTGGTCCCTGAAGGCAGCATCTCTCTGGTGCTGCTGGTCCCTGAAGGCAGCATCTCCAATGGTCCAATGGGAGTTCTCCCTGTGATTTGTAATTATTGGTTGAAGTAAGTTAATCAATAAATGTCTTTCTGAGAGTCGATGGAAATCAACTGTCTTTGGGTGGACATCTGGATGTTGTTAGCTTAGCTTAGCATAAAGCATGGAAACGGGGGGAAACTGCTAGCCTGGCTCCGTCCACAGCTTGGTCCTCCAGCACCTACAGATCACTGACTGGCTGATCACATTGTTCCACAGCTCCTCCTTACGGCTGGGAGGAAGCCTTCACGAGAGACGGAGACAGATACTACATCAAGTAAGAAACCCCGAACTACCCTCTCAGATTCAAACGGTGATCATGTGAGAAATCTAATGCAAATATACGAGTTCCATATAATCTAGATGGAAGCCCCAACAGGCTTCTGGTGAACAGCGATCACTGAAGCAGAGACGGTGACACGTCGCGTTGTTCTCCTGGCGTCCATTTTAAACCATGTTTCGCTAAAGAAGGGTTGATGCTTAGTGTTCCATGACTTCATCACTAAAGTCAGGTTCATTAGAACTTGATTTTACATTTCGTGGGATTTTTGTGGGGATTTGCTAAACTCTACATTTTTGGAAAGGGTATTGGATAAGGATTCAGAAAATCCATGTTTCCATTGGCCCAGATGTCTATACGGCGGCCATATTGGAATTTCCAAAATGGCCGCCGTAAAATGTAGGTTTTGTAATATCTCGGCTTCTAAATAATCTGGAACATTGATTTTAACTTCTAAACCTACAGTTTGAATGATGGGGGCTACGTCCAAGCATGTCAACATGTTGCACACAGTGTGCGGGATGAAGCTGCCAAACGAACCTCCCTCTGCTTAGCGATCGGTCCTTTAGCAGCAAACAGATCTCACTTTAACATCTGATTTCAGTCGGTGGGATTCAATGGTGATTTATTCTGCGATAGTCACATAAGAGATGCTGGATGGATGAAGGGGTCTGCGTCTGCGCGGGGGGGTCTGCGGGGGGGTGGGGTCTGCGTCTGCGGGGGGGGGTCTGCGCGGGGGGGGTCTGCGGGGGGGTGGGGTCTGCGCGGGGGGGGTCTGCGGGGGGGGTGGGGTCTGCGGGGGGGGGGTCTGCGCGGGGGGGGGGTCTGCGGGGGGGGGGTCTGCGCGGGGGGGGGGTCTGCGGGGGACACCTGAAGCACCAGGGACACACATGTTGGTTAACATGTGAGTGTTATGATGCAGGGTGGGAAGTCAATCCGAGCTGAAATACAAAGAAATGTTAAGTTGGTTTGAAGTGAGAGATTATTACTAAGTAAATACAGAAATATACGCTTATGGTGTAAAAACAAATACAAAGTATATTTTCAGAAGTTTTTCTCTTTCGGTGTTTTCAAATGTACGACTTCATACTTTTCTGAGAATATGTTTTCACATTTTAAATGTTTTGTCTCGCCTGGTGAGCCCTGATTGGCTGTCTCTGTCCGCCCCACAGTCACACGAGCCAGTCCACGTCCTGGAGCCTCCCATTGGCCCCCGGCCGCAGTAGTCCCGCCCCCCCGCAGGCCCCCGAGGCAGCGCCGGAGAGACGGGTCGGCTCCTCCATCGAGACCGAGATGTGACACCATGACTCGCGATTAAACAGATCCATGACAGCTTTCCGTGTTTCTTTATTCAAACACTCACAACTTTATAGACAAGGTGTGTGTGTGTGTGTGTGTGTGTGTGTGTGTGTGTGTGTGTGTGTGTGTGTGTGTGTGTGTGTGTGTGTGTGTGTGTGTGTGTGTGTGTGTGTGTGTGTGTGTGTGTGTGTGTGTGTGTGTGTGTGTGTGTGTGTGTGTGTGTGTGTGTGTGTGTGTGTGTGTGTGTGTGTGTGTGTGTGGTTGTGAGATCTGATAGTGTTTGGAAGACCATGTCTGAGTTGTGAGCTAGACGCACACACACACACACACACACACACACACACACACACACACACACACACACCTCTCGCAGTTATTCCTGCTGCCTCGGGCCCTGTATTGATTTCCCTTCTCGCTACCAAGTACAGCTATGAATATCTGACACACACACACACACACACACACACACACACACACACACAGACTCACACACATGCAGACACAGACACACACAGACACACACACAGACACATACACACACACAGACACACACACACACACACACACACTCTCTCTCTCAGGTAGACTCTGGTTTCAGATTATTGTTGTTGACGCTGAGATTTAAAACCCGCTGTGTGACTGAGATCCTGACCGCCAGCATAGTCACAACAACAAACACAACAACAACAACAACAACAACAACAACAACAAACACAACAACAACAAACACACTCTTAGGGTTTTTTTACCTCTTCTGTTTCCTTTCCCCTTGTGTCCTCTCGTGTTTCCTTCCTTCATCTAGTTTCCTCTCCTCCTCTATACCATTTTCTTTCTTTCCTTCCTTCCTTTCTTGTCTCCTTTCCTCTGCCTTCTCTTGGTTCCATCTCCTCCTTTCTTGTTACCTTTTTCCCTTTCGGTTCTTCTCTCCTCCTCTCTTGTTTCCTCTCCTACTATCTTGTTTCCTCACTCCCTCTCCTCCTCTGTCCTTTCCTCTCTCCTTGTCTCCTTTCTTGTCCCCTTTCCTCATCTCATTTTCTCTCCTCTCTCAGTTCCATCTCCTCCTTTCTGTCCTACAATCTCTACTTTGCTTTCCACAACTCCTTTCCTCTTTTGTTACCTTGAATTCTCTAATTTCGTCTCCTCCCCTCTCGTTGTGTTCTCCTCTCACATGTTGCTGCAGGGGGGGGGGAAACGGAGGCTTCTCATTGGCCGTAGTTTCCTCTCCTCCTCTGTCCTATCCTCTCTCCTCGTCTCCTCTTATGTTTCCTTACTTCATCTAGTTTCCTCTCCTCCTCTGTCCTAACCTCTCTCCTCATCTCCTCTTATGTTTCCTTCCTTCATCTAGTTTCCTCTCCTCCTCTGTCCTATCCTCTCTCCTTGTCTCCTCTCATGTTTCCTTCCTTCATCTGGTTTCCTCTCCTCGTCTCCTCTCATGTTTCCTTCCTTCATCTAGTTTCCTCTCCTCCTCTATACTTACCCTTTTCTTCCTTTCTTGTCTCCTTTCCTCTCTCCCCTCTCTTGTTTCCATCTCCTCCTTTCTTGTCTCCTCCACTTTTAAAACATTAGCCATGTTTCCATTCAACATTAAAGGTCCTTTCTCACCCTCTTCTTCATCAATATACCACAGCTCTCAGATATATCAGAGCCTGTCTCTGATTGGCTGAAACACCAAACAGATCATTGCAGCATTACCCATAATCCCCTCTGTTTCAGCCCTGTTTCCAAAGTGCTGATTCTCTGTCTGTGACTTCAGATGAAAACAAGGAGCCCCTCCCCACGCCCCTCTGATAAGTACCTTGTTGCTGATTGGCTAATGGTACTTCTACTTTTGCACAACCCAAAGAACCTTTTCAGTATGTAACAAAGACACGAAGAAGTGGATTTTAAATAATCGGGGACCTTTAAGACGTCCTGGATGAATGTAAGCTTATTTTATTTGTATTATTATTGTTCTCTTCTCTGCTGTCGGTGTTTGAATATGTTCCTCTGTGTTTCTTATTAAACCTTTTTATGGTTTTTTAACTGTTTATTCGCTAATTTATTATATTTTGCACAAAGAGGATCTTCGAGGTTTTAATTGTTGTGATTGAAGATGTTTTATAGAGGCTTAGTGTAACGCCAGGGAGGGCCAGCAGGGGGCAGCACCTCCTCACAAAGCAACAGGGACGCATCATGAAGGGGTTCAGCTGTTTAAAAGAGAAGAAGTCTTTAATGATCCTTAAACAGAATCTTATTGAAGTTAAGATACTGGAACGACATTCTGTCTTTGCTAAGTGTGATATTTAAAGGTTCAGATTAGTTTGAACTTATTATAAAAGCAGAATGAATGTTGTATTAGAGTTCAAAAGAATGGTTGGGTGATGCAATCCCCGGTTCCTCCACTAGAGGTCCTCACAGCGTCTCCTCTGATTGCTCACCTGTGCCTCGTTAAACACACACACACACACACAGACAAGCACACACTCAGACACACACACACGCAGACAAGCACACACACAAATACAAGCACACACGCAGACACAAACACAGACACGCACACAGACAAGCACACACACGCAGACACACACACAAACACACACACAAACAAGCACACACACAGACTCACACACACACGCAGACACACACACAGACTCACACACAAACACAGACACACACAAGCACACACACACACGCAGACAACACACACACACACAAACACACACACAAACAAGCACACACACAGACTCACACACACGCGGACACACACACAGACACACAAACACACACACAAACAAGCACACACACAGACTCACAAGCACACACGCAGACACACACACGCAGACAACACACACACACACAAACAAGCACACACACAGACTCACACACACACAGACTCCCACACACACACAAACAAGCACACACACAGACTCACACACACACACACACACACACACACACACACACACACAGACGCAGACCAGTTTCTCCTGCAGAGATGAACCGGAGATGCTCACAGTAGTTTAAAGTTTAAACAGCTTCGACTTGTTTAATGTTTCAGAAATGCAAAATGAATAATCCGAAAGCAGTTTTTCTGAAAGCACAGAAGTGACGCTCCGGTCCGGAGGAGAGATAGAGATAGAAACAATAAATGGTAATGTTTATCTTTGTATTCCCAGCACCAGGTCTTTCGGCACAAAACACATTCATCTCAAACAGAGTGACCAAACAAGTGAGAAATCGGGGCGAAGGTTTTATTTTCTATCCCGTTGAAACCACGCACCGTATTTAATTATTTATTCTATTTTTGTGTCTTTTTTAATATTTACATTGGTGTTGAATTCCTCTCATTTGGAATTTTGTTATATTCTAGACTTTCCTTTATTTAATGTTCCTTCTCTTTGTTTATGTTACTTTCTCATCTCTTATTATTCACAGCAACACCGAACCAGATTCCCTAACGATAAAACCTGATTCTGAGTTTGCATTGTTGTAAAAATGAACCAATCATATCGTTCATAAATGGTCAAAGTATTGATTTGATGTTGGCAGGAAATGATGATTATCCACGTTCCACTAAAGTCCTCCTCCGTCAAATCTCTGTGCGGAAATCAATACTTATGTTAATATAATCTTTATTTATCATTTCTTCCAAACGTGTATGTTTTCAGTTCAGACTTCCCCGCATCCCGTCGGCTGAGTGGACATATAAAACATCTAGTTTCTACATTTGAAAAAACTAGATAAAAAGAAACGTTAAATCGTGTTTGTGTCGTGAGAGAAATAGAAGCATCCTTCCTGCTTGAAGGGTTTGAAATAGAAGCATCCTTCCTGCTTGAAGGGTTTGACGCGTCTCGTTGTCGCCGTGCTTCTGAGCCTCTGTGACGCTGAGATCAGACGGCGGTTACGTAATTCCATTCCCCCAAAGTGAGAGAGAGCAGATTAGGATGTTCACATAATCTGCAGCTCAGCGTGACGCACTCGCTCGGCGGGGGGTCCGCGCGAGGCCCGCAGGACACGGAGAGGGAAACAGAGGACACATGCCGTACCTCGGTGTCGTTTCAGCCGTTCATCTCATCTCCCCGTTCGCACTGAAACACCATCTTTATCTTTCAGTGGCGTCTGAATCTAAATGTTGATGCACTTCTGATCATAAGATTAGCTTCTGTAGATCCATCTGCAGGCGAGAGCTCACGGTGTGTAGAGTCAAAGACTCTGTGTCTGTCGATCCACCAACCGCCAGAACTACAGACTGCCTCATTTGCATATATGTGTGCGTCACTCTTTAGCGTCCCCTGGTCTCCGTTGTGTTTGAGCTTCTTGCAGCTTTTAGTAAACGCTGCCATGTCTCCTCAAGCTGCTGGATGTTCTCTAAACGCTGCCATGTCTCCTCAAGCTGCTGGATGTTCTCTAAACGCTGCCATGTCTCCTCAAGCTGCTGGATGTTCTCTAAACGCTGCCATGTCTCCTCAAGCTGCTGGATGTTCTCTAAACGCTGCCATGTCTCCTCAAGCTGCTGGGTGTTCTCTAAACGCTGCCATGTCTCCTCAAGCTGCTGGATGTTCTCTAAACGCTGCCATGTCTCCTCAAGCTGCTGGATGTTCTCTAAACGCTGCCATGTCTCCTCAAGCTGCTGGATGTTCTCTAAACGCTGCCATGTCTCCTCAAGCTGCTGAGTGTTCTCTAAACGCTGCCATGCCTCCTCAAGCTGCTGGATGTTCTCTAAACGCTGCCATGTCTCCTCAAGCTGCTGGGTGTTCTCTAGACGCTGCCATGTCTCCTCAAGCTGCTGGATGTTCTCTAAACGCTGCCATGTCTCCTCAAGCTGCTGGATGTTCTCTAAACGCTGCCATGTCTCCTCAAGCTGCTGGATGTTCTCTAAACGCTGCCATGTCTCCTCAAGCTGCTGGATGTTCTCTAGACGCTGCCATGTCTCCTCAAGCTGCTGGATGTTCTCTAAACGCTGCATGTCTCCTCAAGCTGCTGGATGTTCTCTAAACGCTGCCATGTCTCCTCAAGCTGCTGGATGTTCTCTAAACGCTGCCATGTCTCCTCAAGCTGCTGGATGTTCTCTAAACGCTGCCATGTCTCCTCAAGCTGCTGAGTGTTCTCTAAACGCTGCCATGTCTCCTCAAGCTGCTGAAGATGTTTCCTCATGTGGAACCTTTGTGTTTTTATATCTGCATCCTTCCTGAAGCTGCAGGTCCCGATGGAAGAGGTCTGGGTCAAACTGTACTCTGATTCGTTGCCCCCCGGAGTCTGGATGTCTCTGACGTCACAGACGGACATCTCGTTTCTCTCAGATCTTCTTGCGTGCCGCTGAACACGAAAAACAAATCTGTTGGCGACCTGCAGCTTGCGTAACCTTCCCCGCGGACAAAAAGCAGCACGGGGCCAAAACAAACACATAATGCATGCTCCTAATACCCTGCACACATAATCCACTAACATGGAATATGGGGTATTTGTGCAATTCATATTATGGACGTGTGCTTGCTGGTTTGTCTCTTTATGTAAGAGGATTTGTCCCGGGTGGCACGAGTCGCCCAAACGCTCATCGGTCCAACGAGCCAATGAGAGGCCGCGGACGCTTTGACGTACATACCGAGAGTCGTTTGGGCCGGGGGGGATTTGGCCGCTTCAGGGAGGACGAGAGATTAAAGCAGTTTGCCATTTTGTGCCCAAATAGAATCAAAGAAAGGAGATGAATGTTCCGACACGTGGAACGTTTCTTCCCAGATCTGTAAATGCTGCTTTGACAAAGACGGGGGAGCCGTGTACTCCCATCTTCTTATTGTCTGTGTGCCGTATGCAAACTGAAACGTTAGCGAATAAAAACACACAAATGCAAATATCCAATATTTTATGTAACCTGGAGGTTTCACCAAATACATAAATACTTAAAACAGATATGGCTGCTCTCACAGATAACCCCACGATGTTTGAAGTAAGAACTCAAAGTATGACAGAGATACAAATGAGAGTTTCTTTAGTTCGGAATCTATTCGTCTTTTTCCTGCAAGAAATGATTTCTCTCAAGATTCTCCTGCATAGAAAGATCACACATGTCTGAGCCCTCCCTACTTTCCCAAACAAGAAAATAACAGTACGTATATATGCAGTACATCAACTGGTTTTTAAAATGACTAAAAGACATCTTCAGGAAGCCGTTTCAGAGGAGGGTCCCAAACCTCCCTCCCCCCCCCAATAACAAGTCCTTAAGATGCAGAACCCTCCGGAGGGAAACGTCCTGTTCTTGGATAACAGAGAGGGTTGGAACGGAGAAGAATAAACATTGTTTTTGATTTACAGTCTCTTTGCCTCCGAGCCATCAGATGGTTTTGTCACCGTCTTGATTCTCCGTTAGCAAACGCTTCAGATCGTACCGTGTGCTTTTTGTGGTTCGAGGTCAAACGCGATGTGTTAAAAGTGTCCACTCAGAACTACGTGCACGGACTATTTTCTGACAGCCGAGCTACGACCAATAAGCCATTACGAGGTGGTCTGTTAGCTTCTTCGAAATGAGCAGCCCGCAAACCTACGATGCACAAAGCTCGGACGTTCCTCTGTTTGGTTGCTGATGAAAGGATTCAGCAGGTGTTGTGTGTTATGTGATTTGATGTCTGCTTCGTGCCGATTGGCTGGAAACAAAGCATACATCAGCTGATCTGTTGAACACACGTGCGTTAGCTTGTTGGCTAGTTGTTAGCTTGTTGGCTAGTTGTTAGCTTGTTGGCTAGTTGTTAGCTTGTTGGCTAGTTGTTAGCTTGTTGGCTAGTTATTAGCTTGTTGGCTAGTTTTTGGCTTGTTGGCTAGTTGTTAGCTTGTTGGCTAGTTGTTAGCTTGATGGCTAGTTGTTAGCTTGTTGGCTAGTTTTTGGCTTGTTGGCTAGTTGTTAGCTTGATGGCTAGTTGTTAGCTTGTTGGCTAGTTGTTAGCTTGTTGGCTAGTTGTTAGCTTGTTGGCTAGTTGTTGGCTAGTTGTTAGCTTGATGGCTAGTTGTTAGCTTGTTGGCTAGTTGTTAGCTTGTTGGCTAGTTGTTAGCTTGTTGGCTAGTTGTTAGCTTGTTGGCTAGTTGTTGGCTAGTTGTTAGCTTGTTGGCTAGTTGTTAGCTTGTTGGCTAGTTGTTAGCTTGTTGGCTAGTTGTTGGCTAGTTGTTAGCTTGATGGCTAGTTGTTAGCTTGATGGCTAGTTGTTAGCTTGTTGGCTAGTTGTTGGCTAGTTGTTAGCTTGATGGCTAGTTGTTAGCTTGTTGGCTAGTTGTTGGCTAGTTGTTAGCTTGTTGGCTAGTTGTTAGCTTGATGGCTAGTTGTTAGCTTGTTGGCTAGTTGTTAGCTTGTTGGCTAGTTGTTAGTTTGTTGGCCAGTTGTTAGCTTGTTTGCGAGTCTTCTATGCACATGAATCACCCCAGCTTCACATTATCACTTCTATTCTCACCTCCTGCCTTTAACCCGTCGTTGCACTCTTTACCCGGCCTGACAGACTCGTTAAGCTTCCTCACATGGCTCTGTTTTGTGTTTTATGTTTTTATGACTTGCGCTCATGTCCTTTCCTAGCACGTGTCCATGTTGGTGCGAGCTGTGATTATTGACCATAACATCTTCTGTTCTTTAACCCAGCATGTTCTCATCCACCACCTGATGCACTGCCATCCCTCTTCAGCAGCAGCTCAGTCCCAGTTAGCTTCAAACGTTGAAATAGAAACACTAATGTGAGTCCAAATGTCTTTCCATTCCCTGCATGAAATCAGATGTGTTGTTGTCCTCTCCATCTGATAAGGAACAGGACCCTGAACGCATCGTTCAGTCAGTGGAGGATGTCTCTAGTGGGTTGAAGTCCCTCGGGCTGAAGATGCTGCAGGAGATGGCGGGAAGTTGGACGGATTCTTGGAGTTCCTACGAAAACATAAACAAGAAAAAATATGAGCAAAACTTGTCGTGCAATTGTTGTGATATTGTCCGGTTCTGTTTTCCATTTGCTTGAGAGCGTGTTGAACGCCTTCAAACACAAGACGTTTCTGACAGAACATATAAAGCTTTGGACATTTTTAAATGACAACTTTAGACGATCATTCACCTCTAAATATTGACCTCTTAAGAGCTAACGCTAACGGCATGGCTCCAGGGCTGGGATGTTGATTCGTTAGTTGTGGATCACCGGTCATCATCAGTCTGGCCTGAGGCTCCATTATTCCACCAACATATGGATATATGTCGTACTAAACAAAAAGCCCATTAGTCTAACGGACCTTGATCCTGAAAGCCTCTGATAGTACTCTGGAGTTCAGTGGCTAGCTTCACTTCCCTCCTCGATGGCTTTGCGTGACTCATAAAGCTCTTCTGTGTAACTTTGTGTAAATACAAAAAAAGTGTTTTGTGGGATAAAAGTCTGCCGGACTATTTCACCGATTGGGTCCTGGGAATATTGATCCATTGGACCGCTGGCGCCTTCGGTCAAGACTGAAATATCTCAACAACTAAATGATGGATTGGAATGAAATTTGGTGCAAATATCTGTGATCCCTGGAGGAGGCATGACATTTGGTTCAGACATCCTTCCTCCCTAGAGGACTAATCCTACTGACTTCAGTGATCCTTCAACTTTTCCTCACACCATCATCGGATCCACACTCAGATAAATAACTAACGAGTGTCCCGTCAGCCTCACTCGTTTAATTCCCCGCATTATGGCATGAAACATTTCTCTCTGTGAGATCAACAGGTTTGTTGTGGTGTCTGGGATGGACTTCCCAGTAAACAAACATCAGCTGAGATTTTTATCAGCTTTTTTTGACACCATCCCACTAATCTCTGTTAACGCCAACATCTGCCGGCTGTGAACCTTAACCCCGCCGCCTCTGGGCTGAGAGCCGCTGTCCAGCATACGTCAACGGGATGAGCATCTGTGCAGCCATTCATTATTTCCCTGTCCTCTCAGGGTTTATGTTGTCACTTCATCTCAGTGATGCATGGGGATTTATAAAGGACCTTCATGCAGCCGAACGAGGGCTTTAAATCTGGGGTCCAGAGGTTGGGGGGAGGGGAGCCAACTCATGATGATTTATGGATTTTATAAACATGCTTTATGTCATTTTACTGAAACAAACAAGACTTACGTTTCAAGCAGAGATCGGCCATTCCCAAAGTGCCAAACAAGTCATTCTGCAACTTGCTTTTTGTTGACTAGCTGTAGTTTTTGTACGCAAATAAAATCATCTTTGGTTTATATTCTTTTCTAACTGGCTCACAGTAACGCAACACGCTATTCGTTGTTCTGTCCTGCAATTTGATTGGATGCTGCCTGGCTGGTTTAACCATAATAGATGCAGGGATGAATTGTTGAAAGGTGCATTGAAGGAAGCGTGAAGTGACAAAGTGTGGTCTTGCTGGGAATGAAAAGCGCAAAGACGGTTTGGTTTAAAGTCTAAATACTTAATTGGTTGCTATCTTTGTTTTAATCTTTGAGGGAAATCAAGTCTCACTAAAGTCGTTGGTGTTTCAGTCTGAAGTGAAGCTTCTGTGTCCCCGCAGGCGGCGTCAGTGACTCGTGGTCTGCACGTTGTCCAGACTGACTTGATACATAATGGACAGATTGAAACATACATTTAGTTCAGATAGCAATAATCTCCAGAGGGTAAATCCTAATGACCTTGTTGGTCATCTGACTTTAATCTAGTAACACCAACAGGTCAAAGATGAATGAATAATCTCCACATCTACAAGTTCAACCCACGCCACGCTTCCTCCAGATCTCCTTTGACGCTATGAAACTAATTAACATGATTTAGCACCAATCGAGGCTCGTCTCCAAACTGCTGGATTATTCACACCTCCTAGAAAGGATATTCACAAGGTCAGCTTTCCCGATATACGTAGACGTTTTCAACGGATCCTTAACGTCTGCTCGTTTTTTGCATTACGACTCAACGTAGATTATATTTCCATCCAACGAAGCAGGGCGTTCATCAGGGTTCTCGGGTTCATTTAGCAGCAAGAGAGAAAACAACATTTCTGAAGGTCAGGAAACCATTCTTGAAAGGATCCAAAGGACCCATGTTTTGATTTAGTTTAATATCAAATATTGGGTTCAAATTAATACTTTTGATGACGAGACTTAAGTTGTGTTTGTATGTTTAGCTTTGGTTTGTATCTTCCTCCCCACGCAGACTCGTTAGATGTGTCTGAGACGCGTCAACATGACCGTCTTCCAGGAGGGAATCCCTCGAAACAGAATGGACCGTTTCCTTCGGTCAGTTTGAGGAAACCAGGTTGCAAATGCATGATTTTTTTGTGTGCAATTCTCCAAGAAGTGAACTACGTATCCTTTTGATATCAGTATTGAAGCAGCAGTACGAGTTTGACAAAGACATTTAACAGAAACGTGATGTTTTCGTGTCCTGCACAATCTCACATCTTGTGTTATTCAGAAACCGCTGTCTGCGCATCCAAACCACTGGTTGAACTGCATTTGAAGACTGCAGAAGCAGAAGCTCAGCGTCAATTTAAAAATACTTCTCCTTTACATGTTGCTGTCGACAGATTCTCCTGAAACGAATGAACGAGGTTTGGTTAATCTGGTGATGACAGAACGAGCCCCGGACGCTCCGCTGGCCTCGCCGCGTGCCGTGCACTCAGACACATATCAGTAATAATTGATTTCCATGCATTCGCTTAATGGTTACAGCGGCACGACGTGTCCTGCATGTTCGATGGGATCAACAGACAACCTTGACACAGAAAAGCAGCTCTAACATCAGGACACACACAGATGTTCAGGACGAGCTAACACAGAAATGCTAATCTCTTTATGTCTGAACTCAGATATTGATGTCCTTTTATTTACTGAATGTCCTCGTGGTTCGGTTCTGGATTTGATCCGGACTAAACGGACAATGTTATCAGGTATTTGCTCATTTAGATCCAATAACTTATCTCATGTAAATTACATTAATAATGATCAACAAAACCAACCAAGGGCCAGAACTAAATGTGTGTTTCTGCAAACTACTGATACGTTGAATCTTGGACTAAAGATATCAACACTTCTAGCTACATGTATGTCAACGTTGTAGTGCTGTTATAGAGTTTAAACCCCCAAACAACAAACACACAATCATTCTGTACTTTCAAAAAGTTCCTTTTAATCTGATCATTGAGTCGATATATTTGTTCCAACTCAGTTTGAACTTGATTTTAGTGCAGAAACTAAACTCTCTAAAGATACGGAGCCTCAAATCTGGAAAACTCTTGAAAGTACTCGTATTGTTCGTGGCAGATATTGATGTATCCATGGTCTGATCTAGTCTCTGGGATTTAGGGATTGTTGTCAATTTATAGACTAAATAATCACAAAAGATATTCAGTAACGAAAAGTTATTGATCGTTGCACTTTTTTTACTTTGAGGAATTTCGTAAGGAACTTTAAAACAAAGACGCATCAGGGCGAGCAACGTTTAGGCTCAATTCCTCAGAGAGTTGCAAAGTGTCATTGGCTTTTTATAAACTGTCCAAATGTCCAACTTTATTCGGAAAAAAACTATTTTGTTAAATAAATATGAAGGTTTTAGTTAGGGTTAGGGTTAGGTCGTGGTGCGTGGTGCGTGGTGTTGTTGCGTGGTGCACTGGCTCTCGGTAGATAGGGGTTTAAAAAACATTAAAAAACCTCCGTAAACATAAACCTTATAAAAAACCCTTTTAAAAGCATCATAAAAGCTCCGTGAGGACGAGACCGTTTCAGATGAATGGTTAGAAAGTGCAGAGCGGAGCCGGACCGCGGAACGGCGGCAGAGTATGCCTAAAAAGCAGATCTCCCCGTCCCAGGATCTGGAGGGTGTGTGTGTGTGTGTGTGTGTGTGGTGTGTGTGGTGTGTGTGTGCGTGCGTGCGTGCGTGCGTGCGTGCATGCGTGCGTGCGTGGGGGATCTAAAATGGCCAATTTAAAAGTGACTCCAGTTCTATTAGTAAAAGCCGTGCATGGTAGTGTAAGTGCAGTTAAAACACAAGTGCAATGATACAAATATAAATAATTAAAACAATCTCCCCAGTGATATGAATTTAAAAAGTAAAGGGAGTGTTAAAATTAACTAATAATGATAAAATAAAGTAAGGCACACCGGGTTAGTAAAATCGTATATAATGAACTGGATGTCACTGAAAAACAGAAACCATTAAAATCGAGGTCGGTAAGTTTAAAATACTAGGTAGCCGTTTTTTATTTAAAAGGGTGGCAGGGAGTTGAAGAGTTCCCCCCTGCGGGTGGTTTCTCCCGGCCTCCAGGTAATAAAATAATTTAAAATAAATATAAATAAACAAATAAAAGCGTAGGGTTAGGGTTAGGGTTAGGGTTAGGGTTAGGGTTAGGGTTAGGGTTAGGGTTAGTGTTAGGGTTAGGGTTAGGGTTAGGGTTAGTGTTAGGGTTAGTGTTAGGGTTAGGGTTAGGGTTAGGGTTAGTGTTAGGGTTAGTGTTAGGGTTAGGGTTAGTGTTTAGGGTTAGGGTTAGGGCTAGGC
>CM070437.1:1122849-1140349 GCA_036324595.1 Champsocephalus gunnari | reverse complement strand
AGTCCTCCATGTAGAGCAGAGTCCTCCATGTAGAGCAGAGTCCTCCATGTAGAGCAGAGTCCTCCATGTAGAGCAGAGTCTGAACCTCCTCGTCTCACCCATGCTATTTGGTCGAAAGCCCGTTATCCCAAACTGAACGGCCATCGTTCCAAAGGTCCGATGATTAGCGATAAATATTAGCCATTGTGCTTCTGTTTGTTTCAGAAAGTGTGTTTCTATGGCTACGGAGACAAACGGGACATCACAACATGTATTCCAGAAACACCAATACAAAGGACCAGAAGCCGATTTGTCCGACGGTCCGTTGTCCCGGAGAAAACAGATGTTGTTTCGAAGGTCTGACGGCATCATTTGAGACGAGAGTCATCCGTGCGCTTCTGTTTCGGGACAATAGTTGTTCGTGATTGTCGGGCCATCGGAACAGGGCCTCCTCCCGCAGGGTGTCGTGTTGGAATCCTCGTTCTTTGAGTGTTCGCCGCCTGCAGCGAGTACAAACGGATCCGTCGCTCTAGGAAATGCAAAGTCGACCAATCCGAGTCTCTGTTTAACTCGTGGTGCGTCAATCACCTGAGCCGGACGGCGTTCAGGCCACGCAGTACCCCTGACTCGCCAGCAGGGCGGTCTGGCTCTCGCGGCGCTTGTCCGGCTTCTTGCTGCCTCTCAGCCTCCAGCAGAGGGCGCTGGAGCCCAGCAGGAACAGTCCGGCAGACAGCATCACCAGCCCCAGCAGCGAGATGTTGGAGCCGTGGGAGTTGAAGGTGTACGCCACCACCGTGACCACGATGCCGGCGATCAGAACCACGACGGCGAACGGCACGATGCATCGATTACACGACATCTCCGCTCCACCTGTAGCCGCCGTTAGCTGTAGCTCGTTAACGTGCGGGACGCGAGACAACAACACGACTCTGGACTTGTTCTGGCTCAGATTCTCTGCAGGAGTCTGTGTCTTCATGGCGCTTTGAGCGGGCACCTTGGCGTCCAGCGTGGAGGTCTTACTGGCGAGGAAGAGGTGGGCCATCTTTACGCTGATGTCAGAGATCGGCCAATCACAGAACAGCTAGCTGCAAACAGAGAACAGCCGTTTAGGACAATGTCTAGAAATGTGTTTCTCACAATAAAACGAATAATACCCGGCAACCCTTTTTCATAGAGACCGATCCCGCGCTGTGGAGACGCACGCCTCTCGGCAGAGCCACATGTTCAACAAAGTAGAATTACGTTTTCAAGTTTGTTTAAATATTTCACTTTTCTGCAGCTTTTCTGATTGGTCAGAACGTCAGACCGAGGTGTTTTAAATGTGGATCTAGTTTTCTACTTTCTAAACTCACAAAAGCAGCTTTTTTCTCACTGGAGAAATTCAAGTTCACCATTTTTGAAAAGCTGGTTTCTGGTTTCTGTCTAAAATGTTCAAAGCAAAATAATCGTTCTGCTCAAACGCTGTAAACGCCTTCCTCTAACAACCAATGCTCAGACTTCACACACACACCACGAAGTCTCTCAACCCAACGCCTTGAACTGAGTGTACGACTCGTGCCCCCCCCCCTACACAGAGCTGTAAGCCCTCGTGAGAGCCGGCTGAGCAGCCTTCACAGTATTCAGACCGTCACTAAAGCGTGGAGCTGCAGGTTGATAAGCGAACCCTCTCTCCGGGAACATAAAGAGTAACTCACAGGCGTCTCCATGCTGCTGCAGCTCGTCTCTCTCCGCAGGATGAATGGGGAATAAAGGCTATCAATAGAAGAAACGTGGACCTCCCTCCCCCCGAACCTCCTCCTCCCGGCTAACATGGAAACATTTAACTCTTTCCTCCCTTCAGCCGGAGCAACACTCGTGTTCTTTAAAATAACCTCACTGTAACTCTATCTTCACTTAATTAATGCCAACATCCCTTAAAATAAACTGCAGGACGACGAGCGCCTTGCCGTCCCTATTGTTGACGGCTCACTGATGAACTCCAGCTTCGTTGGGAGCTTGGCTCTGTGGGGAACACAGGGGGTTTAAGGCATTTGGTGCAGGCTCATCCTTCCTGGTTTTCATCCCAGAAAGAATCTATAATTACAGAAATGGAACCGGGAAATAGGATCAGGGGTCGGTACGAACGGTCGGGAAACTGTTTGAAGGAAATGTTCAGAAGATGGGCCATCAGGATAATAATTACTCTGCTTGTGAGTCTGAAGGAGTGGGCCAGCCGGAAGGACCCTCACACCTGCTAGCATCCTGCAGCTTCATTTGGATCAGCTCTGACGTTCAAAGTCTTCCTCCATCTACCAAGTGTTGCCAAATGTTTAAATGAAACAATACAATCTGAACCACAAGCAGGACCTCCTCGTTGGAGGAAATAGAGATGAATAATGTAGCGCCTGCTGTTCTGTGGAAATCTGCTCCGACCGTGCGACGCTGAAATGTGAAGTTGTTGAGCTTTGGGAGGCGAAGACTTTCTGCAGAGTAAATACTGGCACGTCTCCATCCAGCTGTGTTGCAGTACTTCGCTCCACTCACAGACTCCCGCTGAGAAACTCTTGAAATGTAAAACTCCGTGCAGCTGCAAGCCTCTCCGCGGGCTCCGGTGTCCCGCAGAGGAATCAGAGCAGACTCCAACATCTGGGAGGAATCAGCCGAGAGACGCTATTTATTTTATTTATCCTCCAGATCCCCGTCTTCCTGCAGAGCCCGAAGACATCCAGCTGAGTGCCGGTGGTCCTCTGCAGGAACAGGGTCTCAGTCGGGGGGGGCCGATCCAGTCCAACTTTATTTATACAGCACGTTTAAAACAGAAGAGTTGACCAACGGGCTGTACATCAATACATCTGTGAAAGCAGCATAAATGCATTTAGACAAAAGAAACGATGTAAAAGCGCGAGACGATAAAGCCATACTTATAGCCGCGGACTGGTAGATGCAGGTTGAGTAATGTAAACAGGCCAACGCGGTTCCAACCATGAGAAAAGTAAGACTGCATATTTAGATCTAAGGCCACATATTTAGCACTTTGGAGACACGGTGGTCCTCTGCAGGAACAAGGTCTGAGTAGGGGTCAGGGGTCAGGGGTCAGGGGTCAGGGGTCAGGGGTCAGGGGTGGGGTAGGGGTAGTAAACAGGTGAAAGAAGTTCTTCTCATGCACTCAAACCACCTCCACACTGTCTCTCTGTAAAGTTGCTTTAAGTCAACAGAGAACAAGAAGAAGCAAACTCGTACACAACCATGAGTACTCTTTCAGAACGAGGACTAAGACGAAATATTTATCACTTTGAGTCAATAAAAGCAGATGTTTTGATGTCGTGCATAACTTCTGAGGACCTGAGGTGTAAACGTTGCTTTATGTTCGCATGAGGTTCAAAAGGTCAGACTCGCAGGTGTTGGAGCTCTGAATCTGCAGAGGGACGTCATCGCTTCTGGGTCCACTTCCTGTCCCTGCGGCTCAGAGGGAGGATTCAGATCTCATTCAATCCACCAACAATTATATTACAAATTATATTACAAATATTTACAAATATTTACATTTCCCAATATGTTCTGCCAGTTTACGCCACGACATGAATCTCTCGCTGGTAAACGCACATATGCGCTATTGTAGAAGGTTCTGGCGAATGATGTTACTGAGGAAATATGGAAAAGGTTACAGAAAATATTTGGGGTAAAAAATTTCAAATATTTAATAAAATATGTGAAAATTATAGAAAATATATTTAAAATGTAAACTATGAGAAATGCTCAAAATTGGTAATTCAATTGGAAAAAAAATAAATATATATGTTTGAAAAAATCTGGCAAAGATGTGAAATCAACGTTGACGCTCGCCTGACGCCGGTTGCACGAAGTTTCCTTTCAAATGCTCGTTAACAGTCGTGTGTTGTTGTGTCGCGTCAAAAGTGTTGAGTTTAGTCATGTTTCATGTTTTTGTTTGGTTCATTTTCGTATTGTCTCCCACTTCCTGTTTCGTTTTGACACTCAGCGGTCACGGCAGAGTCCTCCATCGGGGCGGTACCCGCGGGTACGCGACGGGGTGCGGGTGGTATTTTTTCAAAGGCTTTGTTCCGGGTTGGGTTCTGGGTAAAACAAAGATGATGCGGGTCGCGGGTGTTGCATAATAAATATATTAAAATAATAATAATTTAGTTTAATGTTTGAATCCTCAGAGCTCTCCCTCGCGGCGCATAATCATGACCTCTGCAGCGCATCAGTCTGCGGCTGAGCTAGAGCTGGAGCTCTACGGAGGACACAGCATTTTCAATGCACTTCCTCGAGAGCGAAACCAGCGTCTGGAGGAAACGCTTCCTCCAGCTCTCTCTGGTTGTTGAGGACGATCCTCTGAGGGCCAGCGAGGGTCCTCTGATCCGGAGGGGGGGTCAACACGAAGGGCCTGGGAGAGGAGAGGGACACACACACACACACGCACACACACACACACACAGAGAGCCACACACAGAGAGACACACACACAGAGACACACACACAGACAGAGACACACACACACACACAGAGACACACACTACACACACAGAGAGACACACACACAGACAAACACACACACACACAGACACAGACACACAAATGCACAGAGACACACACACACACACAAACGCACAGAGACACCACACACACACACACAAACGCACACACAGAGACACACACACACACACACACACACACACACACACACAGACAGCACACACACACACACACACAGACACACGACACACCACGCTGAGAGACACACACACACACACACACACACACACACACACACACACACACAGAGAGACACTTTTTACGAGATGCTGGCAATAATGTACTCAAAGTACAGTTTAGTGTTTCTTTTAGCTTCAACGTGAGGAACGCTTTGCTACGTTTAGCATGCCAAAGTCTGCATCCTCACCAGGACCCTGCAGAGCTAAAGTCTGCATCCTCACCAGGACCCTGCAGAGCCAAAGTCTGCATCTAGGACCCTGCAGCACGAGCTAAAGTATGCATCCTCACCAGGACCCTGCAGAGCTAAAGTCTGCATCCTCACCAGGACCATGCAGAGCCAAAGTCTGCATCTAGGACCCTGCAGCACGAGCTAAAGTATGCATCCTCACCAGGACCCTGCAGAGCTAAAGTATGCATCCTCACCAGGACCCTGCAGAGCTAAAGTGTGCATCCTCACCAGGATCCTGCAGCACGAGCTAAAGTGTGCATCCTCATTAGGACCCTGCAGAGCTAAAGTCTGCATCCACACCAGGACCCTGCAGAGCTAAAGTCTGCATCCTCATTAGGACCCTGCAGCACGAGCTAAAGTCTGCATCCTCACCAGGAGCCTGCAGCACGAGCTAAAGTCTGCATCCTCACCAGGACACTGCAGAACTAAAGTATGCATCCTCACCAGGACCCTGCAGAGCTAAAGTGTGCATCCTCACCAGGATCCTGCAGCACGAGCTAAAGTGTGCATCCTCATTAGGACCCTGCAGAGCTAAAGTCTGCATCCACACCAGGACCCTGCAGAGCTAAAGTCTGCATCCTCATTAGGACCCTGCAGCACGAGCTAAAGTCTGCATCCTCACCAGGACACTGCAGCACAAGCTAAAGTATGCATCCTCATCAGGACCCTGCAGCACGAGCTAAAGTATGCATCTTCACCAGGACCCTGCAGCACGAGCTAAAGTATGCATCCTCATTAGGACCCTGAAGCACGAGCTAAAGTCTGCATCCTGGTGTGGTAGAGTGTGGGGTTGAGTGTGGGGTTGAGAGTGGGTTGAGAGTGGGGTAGAGAGTGGGTTGAGAGTGGGGTAGAGAGTGGGTAGAGAGTGGGGTTGAGAGTGGGGTTGAGAGTGGGGTTGAGAGTGGGGTAGAGAGTGGGGTTGAGAATGGGTTGAGAGTGGGGTTGAGAGTGGGTTGAGAGTGGGGTAGAGAGTGGGGTTGAGAGTGGGGTAGAGAGTGGGGTTGAGAGTGGGGTTGAGTGTGGGGTTGAGAGTGGGGTAGAGAGTGGGGTTGAGAGTGGGGTTGAGTGTGGGGTAGAGAGTGGGGTAGAGAGTGGGGTTGAGAGTGGGGTAGAGAGTGGGGTTGAGAGTGGGGTTGAGATTGGGGTTGAGAGTGGGGTTGAGAGTGGGTTGAGAGTGGGGTTGAGAGTGGGGTTGAGAGTGGGGTTGAGAGTGGGTTGAGAGTGGGGTTGAGAGTGGGGTTGAGATTGGGGTTGAGAGTGGGGTTGAGTGTGGGTTGAGAGTGGGGTTGAGAGTGGGGTTGAGAGTGGGTTGAGAGTGGGGTTGAGTGTGGGGTTGAGTGTGGGGTAGAGAGTGGGGTTGAGAGTGGGGTTGAGAGTGGGGTTGAGAGTGGGGTTGAGAGTGGGGTTGAGAGTGGGTTGAGAGTGGGGTTGAGAGTGGGGTTGGGAGTGGGGTTGAGAGTGGGTTGAGAGTGGGGTTGAGAGTGGGTTGAGAGTGGGTTGAGAGTGGGGTTGAGAGTGGGGTTGAGAGTGGGGTTGAGAGTGGGGTTGAGAGTGGGGTTGAGTGTGGGGTGAGAGTGGGGTAGAGAGTGGGGTTGAGAGTGGGGTTGAGAGTGGGGTTGAGTGTGGGGTAGAGAGTGGGGTGAGAGTGGGGTAGAGAGTGGGGTTGAGAGTGGGGGTTGAGAGTGGGGTTGAGTGTGGGGTTGAGAGTGGGGTTGAGAGTGGGGTTGAGAGTGGGGGTAGAGAGTGGGGTTGAGAGTGGGGTAGAGTGTGGGGTTGAGAGTGGGGTGAGAGTGGGGTTGAGAGTGGGGTAGAGAGTGGGGTTGAGGTGGGGTAGAGTGTGGGGTTGAGAGTGGGTTGGGTGGGGTTGAGAGTGGGGTTGAGAGTGGGGTTGAGAGTGGGGTTGAGAGTGGGTTGAGAGTGGGGTTGAGAGTGGGGTTGAGTGTGGGGTTGAGTGTGGGGTTGAGAGTGGGGTTGAGAGTGGGGTAGAGAGTGGGGTTGAGAGTGGGGTTGAGTGTGGTGTTGAGAGTGGGGTAGAGAGTGGGGTTGAGAGTGGGGTTGAGAGTGGGATGAGAGTGGGGTTGAGAGTGGGTTGAGTGTGGGGTTGAGAGTGGGGTTGAGAGTGGGGTTGAGAGTGGGGTTGAATGTGGGGTTGAGAGTGGGGTTGAGAGTGGGGTTGAGAGTGGGTAGAGAGTGGGGTTGAGTGTGGGGTTGAGAGTGGGGTAGAGAGTGGGGTGAGAGTGGGGTTGAGAGTGGGGTGAGGTGGGGTTGAGTGTGGGGTGAGAGTGGGGTTGGGAGTGGGGTTGAGAGTGGGGTTGAGAGTGGGGTTGAGAGTGGGGTTGAGAGTGGGTTGAGAGTGGGGGTTGAGAGTGGGGTTGAGAGTGGGGTTGAGAGTGGGGTTGAGAGTGGGGTTGAGTGTGGGGTTGAGTGTGGGGTAGAGAGTGGGGTTGAGAGTGGGGTTAGAGTGGGTTGAGAGTGGGGTAGAGAGTGGGGTAGAGAGTGGGGTTGAGAGTGGGGTTGAGGTGGGGTGAGAGTGGGGTAGAGAGTGGGGTTGAAAGTGGGGTTGAGAGTGGGGTTGAGTGTGGGGTAGAGAGTGGGTAGAGAGTGGGGTTGAGAGTGGGGTTGAGGGTGGGGTTGAGTGTGGGGTTGAGAGTGGGGTTGAGAGTGGGGTTGAGAGTGGGGTTGAGAGTGGGGTTGAGAGTGGGGTTGAGAGTGGGGTGAGATGGGGTGAGGTGGGGTTGAGAGTGGGGTTGAGAGTGGGGTGAGAGTGGGGTAGAGAGTGGGGTTGAGAGTGGGGTAGAGTGTGGGGTTGAGAGTGGGGTTGAGAGTGGTGTTGAGGTGGGGTGAGAGTGGGGTTGAGAGTGGGGTTGAGAGTGGGATGGTGGGGTTGAGAGTGGGGTAGAGTGGGGGTTGAGAGTGGGGTTGAGAGTGGGGTTGAGAGTGGGGTTGAGAGTGGGGTTGAGAGTGGGGTTGAGAGTGGGGTGAGAGTGGGGTTGAGAGTGGGGTTGAGAGTGGGGTAGAGAGTGGGGTTGAGAGTGGGGTGAGAGTGGGGCAGTGTGGGGTTGAGTGTGGGGTTGAGAGTGGGGTTGAGAGTGGGGTTGGTGTGGGGTGAGTGTGGGGTTGAGAGTGGGGTTGAGAGTGGGGTTGAGTGTGGGGTTGAGAGTGGGGTTGAGAGTGGGGTTGGAGTGGGGGTAGAGAGTGGGGTTGAGAGTGGGGTGAGAGTGGGGTTGAGAGTGGGGTTGAGGTGGGGTAGAGTGTGGGGTTGGAGTGGGGTTGAGAGTGGGGTTGAGAGTGGGTTGAGAGTGGGGTTGAGAGTGGGGTTGAGAGTGGGGTTGAGAGTGGGGTTGAGTGTGGGGTTGAGAGTGGGGTTGAGTGTGGGGTTGAGAGTGGGGTAGAGAGTGGGGTGAGAGTGGGGTTGAGTGTGGGGGTAGAGTGGGGTGGAGTGTGTAGAGAGTGGGGTTGGTGTGGGGTGAGAGTGGGGTTGAGAGTGGGGTTGAGAGTGGGGTTGAGAGTGGGGGTGAGTGGGGTTGTGTGGGGTAGAGAGTGGGGTAGAGAGTGGGGTTCAGTCAGGGGTGAGTGGGGTAGAGAGTGGGGTTGAGAGTGGGGTTGAGAGTGGGGTTGAGAGTGGGGTTGAGAGTGGGGTAGAGAGTGGGGTTGAGAGTGGGGTAGAGAGTGGGTTGAGAGTAGGGTTGAGAGTGGGGTTGAGAGTGGGGTTGTGAGTGGGGTAGAGAGTGGGGTAGAGAGTGGGGTTCAGTCAGGGGTGGAGTGGGGTAGAGAGTGGGGTTGAGAGTGGGGTAGAGTGTGGGGTTGAGAGTGGGGTTGAGTGTGGGGTTGAGAGTGGGGTAGAGAGTGGGGTTGAGAGTGGGGTAGAGAGTGGGGTTGAGAGTGGGGTAGAGAGTGGGCTTGAGAGTGGGCTTGAGAGTGGGTTGAGAGTGGGGTAGAGAGTGGGCTTGAGAGTGGGGTTGAGAGTGGGGTAGAGGGGTTGTCTCCGGCGTGAGGGACGGCAGCCGCTCTGCTCCTCCGGTCCTCCCGCAGTGGAGAGCACGGACGCTCTGTCGTGTTTTCATATTTCACGATGGCTTTCGGAGAGAGATTTCCCGCCCGAGCGTCCAGGGACGGAGAGGCGATCTCTTCCTTCCGGATGCTTCTCCGGACGATGAGAGGTATTTCGTCGGCTTCCTGTCGGCAGCAGATGTTCCTGCCGCTTCCTGTCGGCGCAGGTGTATCTCTGATCTCTGCGAATTGTGGAGCCATGACTCTGACTTTCTGCAGCTTCTCACGGGGACAGCAGGGGGGCCACGCTCTGCTCTCCGAGGGCCACGAACTGAACAGCATACGAGGGTCTGGGCCGCTCACTGGAGGGGTGTCGCCTCATAGGGTCAGCTATACGTTAGTAAACCATCAATGGAGGAAAGGGCTCTTGAGGATGCTTAACTCTCCGCCCTGAGGCTTCACTTTATGCTGTCAGCAGCTCATCCCTTAAAACAGAAGCTTGGTGATAACGAGAGGAAATATGAAGTCTATTTCAGGTTGATATGAAAATAAGTTATTCTGCTTTCTTCTCATCAACTGAGATTTGTAGGAACATGTTTCCAACTTTAAATGACTGAATGTATTTGAACAGTGGGCTCGTATGAACACATGGATACTGTGTAATGTATATATTTAAGAAGCAGAAGTTTATTAAGTCATTGTACTTTTTGAATTTGCTGATACGGCCGATTCAAAATGGACGCATGACTCTAAGTAACGAGACGCAATATGGACGAAGGGAGACGTCTGAATAAAAAGCGACTGAACAGATGGATCTCATTCACTCCACCAACAATGATATGATCCCTCTCCTGGTTAGGGTTAGGGTTAGGGTTAGGGTTAGGGTTAGCTAACACTGAAGGGTGTTACTGAGGAGATAGGGTTAGGGTTAGGGTTAGGGTTAGGGTTAGGGTTAGGTTTGTGTAATGGCCACCAGATCTCCCCATGTCGCCCGACAACTTCATGGTTATACAGAGATCCAAGGAAAGGCACGCGCACTAGAGGCATTGTCGGCGCATGCTCTAGTTTAGCATCATGACTGAATCATAAGTGTGTAAAGGTGAAGTAGACAGGGTAATTTAAGTTTGAAGGACAGAGACAAGGAGGCTAGCTGTAAAGACGGCGGACACCTCCCCTTGCCGCAATGGCTGTATCTGTTTATGGCCCGTTTCCTTTCGTCTTCCCAGAGAGGTCAGATTAGAGAGGGGGCGGAAAGAAAGGTTTCTTTATGGCCCAAATCCTTTCGTCATCCTCAAAGGGGGTCGCCCAGAAAGGGGTTGAAAGAAAGGTCAGAGTGAAAAAGTGGGGAGATAATGTGGTTTAGATTTAGGTTAAGAGCCAGAGTGTTCAAGGTTAAAGGTCAGATTAAGGGTAACCTGGTCCTCTTGGGGAACAAAGTAGTCCGCAGTTAGACTGAAGATGGTCTATTATTTGATATTTATTTAAGAGTGTACCATCAGTTAATTTTAGTGGTTATAATTAAGAGTCAGATAGCCATTTGTGGAGATGTATTTTAGGGTTAGGGTTAGAGTTAGGGTTAGCTAACACTGAAGGGTGTTACTGAGGAGATAGGGTTAGGGTTAGGGTTAGCTAACACTGAAGGGTGTTACTGAGGAGACAAATGTAAATACTGGAAAAACGTTACAGAAAATATTTAGGAAAGAAATGTTAAAAATGTCAGATAATATGTTTAAAATGTAAACTATGAAAAATGCCTGGTAAATATTGGTAATTCCAGTGGGCCGAAGAAATGTAAAAGATCTAAATATATCTTTGAATAAATCCGGCAAAGATGTAAAATAGATATAAATATGTATTTTGTTTTCCACAAATTATAAAATGACAAAAAAGCCAGAAAAAAATCGCTTAAAGGTGGGGTAGGTAAGTTTCAGAAACCGGCTCGAGATACACTTTTTGTTATATTCCATGGAATGCTCTTAACACCCGAATATCTGAAGTGCTTTGACAAAACATCCATTAAAAAATATCATCTGTAGAAGCCGTAATAATGTAAAAAGTACAACCAGTCCATTTAGCCGGCCCGGCTAAACGGACTGGATGGCCTGCCTGCCTGTCAGCCTTCCATCTGGGCACAAACTTATCTCGTGCCCTCATTGGTCATGTGCGCGTTCGTGTGTGTTGGAGGAGGGGCTCTGTGAGGAAGGGGCAGATTTTCTCCGGTTGTGTATTTTCAAATTCTAGCCACTCGAGCCAGTTTCTCAAACTGACCTACCCCACCCTTAAGAGGATAAAATGACTTCTAAGGAATGATCAAAGAATGCAGACGGTGAAAACGGACGAGAGTAAAAGTGAATACATTTTAAAGCAGGAGAAAGTGTCCAGAGAGGAGGAAGAGAGGAAGAGAGGAAGAGAGGAGGAGAGGAGGAAGAGAGGAAGAGAGGAGGAGAGGAGGAAGAGAGGAAGAGAGGAGGAAGAGAGGAAGAGAGGAAGAGAAAGAAGAGAGGAAGACAGGAAGTGTTTCTGTCAGCGTCAACTTTTTATTTTTAGATCAGAAGAAACCATAGACATGGAGAGACATGGAGAGACATGGAGAGACATGGAGACATGGAGACACATGGAGAAACATGAAGACATGGAGAGACATGGAGACACATGGAGAGACATGGAGACATGGAGACACATGGAGAGACATAGAGAGACATGGAGAGACATGGAGACATGGAGAGACATGGAGACATGGAGAGACATGGAGACATGGAGAGACATGGAGAGACATGGAGAGACATGGAAACATGGAGAGACATGGAGACATGGAGAGACATGGAGACATGGAGACACATGGAGAGACATGGAGACATGGAGAGACATGGAGACATGGAGACACATGGAGAGACATGGAGAGACATGGAGAGACATGGAGAGACATGGAAACATGGAGAGAAATGGAGACATGGAGAGACATGGAGAGACATGGAGACACATGGAGAGACATGGAGAGACATGGAGAGACATGGAGATACATCAAAATACATGGAGATACATCAAAATATATCAAAATACATGGAGATACATCAAAATAGGTAGAAGTACTCAGATCTTGTCCTTGAGTCAAAGTAGAAGTAGTCATATCTTGTACTTTAGTAAAAGTAGAAGTACTCAGATCTTGTCCTTGAGTAAAAGTAGAAGTACTCAGATATTGTAGTAAAAGTAGAAGTACCAGAGTGTAGGAATACTTACAGTAACAATCCTGCAGTCAACATGTTACTCAAGTAAACGTAAAGAAGTATTCTCATCAGAATATAGTGAAAGTTCCAAGAGTATTCATTGTGCAGATAATAGTGTTTGCATGTATACATACTAGTACACGGTAATATTACAGTCTGCAGGATTCATGGTTTTATAAACCCTGACCTCTGGTGGTGCAGAAGTGAACTACAGCAGATTTCTACATTTAAAAAAAATTAAGTTATTTATTTTCTAAAACAAAAATCAACTTGTATTTATTTATTTATGTATTTTTGTTTATAATTCAGCAATAATTATATCACAATTGCTGTTGTGTTGTTTCTTTCTATATTTATAATATGTTCCTTTAAAAAAAAATAACATCTGTTTTGTATTTGTTCATTTTGTCAAGAATTCAAAGACAAACAAAAAATATGAAATCCTTTAACAACTTCCTGAATGTGGAGCAAACACCAAGCTGTAGTTATTGATTACTGAGGGTTTTATTTATGACTCTCCTGAAGGACATACCACTTTATTCGTGGTGTATTTGCTGGATCAGTTCTTCCTGAAGCGGGTCAGGATCGGGCCGAGCGTCTCCAGAAGCGACTTCAACTCCGCCTCAGATTTAACTCCTGAACAACACAAGAAGGATTCATAGAGAATATCTCACAGAGAAACCAGGGAACAGTTCTGAATACAAGCGGTTCTGACGAGTGCTCAGACACCGAAATAAACCCAAAATAGTTAAATGGTTTCTTTTATCATGAGAAACTTCTTCTATGGTCTGTAACCTCCTACGTGACCCCCAAAGGCTTTGAAACAGATGCTTCTTCTTCTATGGTTCTGCTGTTAGTTACCGGTCACAGTAATCTTCCCTGTTGCAAAGATGGAGACGGAGATCCCAGGAAAACCCCTGAAGAAGAGTCCGGGAAACAGCTCCGGTTCATAGCTGAGGAGAGAAACACAAACACACTGTTAGGCCCCGAGCCTGTTTTTCAGGTTTCAGGCTCGAAAATGACATTCCCAGAACTAATGACAATATCTTCACTTCTAAAAGGGTTACATTAATAATCTTTTCTCTCAAAGTAATGATGAACCTGTGAGTTGGATGTGGAAAAGTCAGAATCAATATAGATGTTTTTTATTTTAAAGAAAATTCAGATTGAACAAAGTAAAGAAATGTAAATTATAGTGTCCGTCCAAAAGATATTTTGTACTTATAGTGAAAACTAACCTTGGATGATGGTAAGGTAGACTAAAAGCTTTAGGAATCCAAAGTACAACATATAATAAGTGCCCTGTATCAAGATTGATGCAAAACAAGTGATATTTGACCTTTTTAGACAGATTTAGCATAAAAAACCTCTTCTGGGGTTTTCCATATCTCTGGCCCCCCTTGCTCGATGTTGACATGTGACATCTCTTCCTGACCGTTAGAGCAAATAGAATCGAAGGGAAATTGTCCCGCACACACTCTTGTTAAAAAAAAATTGCTTTTGGGCGCTTTCAAGCTTTCAGCAGAGGGTAGAAATATCCCTGCTCTGATATCTGGAAACGGAAAAGCTGTTTTATTGCTTATGAATTATCAGAACATTTCAAAGGGGACACAGCCACATTGGATTAACCTATGGATTAACTACACCATCGTTGTTATCGTTTGTAATGCCATTGAAGACCAGTTTTGACCAGACAAAGACCAAGGTAAGCCATGTTAGCGTTTTTGGCTACCTAGTGCCACATGTTTTGATGTAGGTTTTTGTTATTTTCTCCGCGAATTTGTAATCTTTGAGTGTTGAGGTGGGTACCAATAGATTCTGTGTCTCCTTACGATCATAAACAATGTGTTGGATGTGCAGCTAGGAAAAGTAATAAGGGTGCTAGGAGGGATTTTCGGTGCAGTAATAGGTTAGCATTTTTCGCTCGGGGCTAATTCAGAGGGTCAGTGTTAGCATTTTTGAGTTTGTTTTTTTAAATGAAAAATGAAAAAGATCAGTTAAATTAGTTTATTAAATATGAAGGTTCCTTAGACGTTGTTTCCTGCATATGACGCGATTTCGGCCCGTAACCGGGTCCGTGGGGCTTAAGAGGTTTTAAAGGTCGCCTATTATCCTCTTCTTCATCACTATATTACAGGTCTCAGATATATACAGAGCTTATCTCTGATTGGCTGAAACACCATACAGATCATTGCAGCATCCCATAATCCCCGCTGATTCTCTGTCTGTTACTTTAGATCAGGGGTGGGGAACCTCCGGCTTCCGGGCCGTATACGGTCCGCGAGACCATTTTATACGGCCCTCGAGGTAATTTATAAACACACGCAGGAAAGAAATCTAGACCGCAAAAAAATTAAACAAGCGAGTGCCTGTTTTTCCTGGCCAAGGTCAGGGTCCTTGAACACAACACGAGCCTAACATGTCATCACTTGGTATATGTCTCGTCTGACGGAGAGCACCAGAACGTCGCTCCGGCACTTCAGAAATTGCAGTACCGATAAAGTATGCTGCAGTTTCTGCGTGGCTGTATCTTTAGTTGAAAGCCCAGTGGCGCTCTGTTCATCTGTCATACTGATCAGACAGTCAGGGACGCGGGAAGGGGGGGGGCTGAGGGGGCTTTAGCACCCCCATCTGTTGGCGGAGAGTTCAAAAAAGCAAAAAGTTCACTAAACAAATCAATACAAAAGTTTTATTTTTAGTTACTATTTTGGAGTTAGCATTTTAGTGTAAGCAGTCTCTAAAAAGCTTCACTAAATAAGAGAAAGTGATAATGCGGTGTGCTGCTGCTGTAGAAAAGAAGCTGGTCAGTGCAGACGAGATCAGGGATGGGAGTTTTGTGAAAGCACGGTTTAACAACTGGCGAAAAGCAGGGAAACATTTAGGGAGCACCAACACACAGGCCGTCAACAAACTGGCAGCAGTACAACGCACACCGATGAATGCTCTCATGACTGCATGTAATATGACGTTATTATACAGGGCCGGGCCGCCCCTCCCTACACGCAGATCACGCAGACCCCTCGCGGATGGGGCCTCATTTTGCGGAGGGAACCTCCTCTGAAGCGCAAGCGCGGCGCTCCTACAGTGTAGCGCACCACAGTTTCGCCGCTGCGAGGCTCCACTAGCACCCCTCCCCCCAACCGCAGCCGCACGCCGCACCCCCAACTCTGACTGACTTCCCACGTCCCTGAGTCAATAACTTTGGTGTTTTTAGCATCTGGTTAGCTAGCTATGCTAACGAATATAAGAAGCTTTTTCTCCAACCAGTGAGGTAAAGGCACATCTTTATATGATCATTATAGTTAAAAGAAAATCTGCTTCCAGTTCTGTTTCATCTGGTGTTGAGAGATGTTTCCATAGATCTCTCATGTTGCTCTGCAAGTGCACCAGATTGATGCTTTCAACTTCAACATGTAAAGAAAATCTTCCGGACCCCCCTAGAGGAGGTTAAGTCCCCCCCTAGAAGAGGTTAGGTCCCCCCCTAGAGGAGGTTAGGTCCCCCCCTAGAAGAGGTTAGGTCCCCCCCCTAGAGGAGGTTAGGTCCCCCCCCTTGAGGAGGTTAGGTCCCCCCCCTAGAGGAGGTTAGGTCCCCCCCTAGAGGAGGTTAGGTCCCCCCCTAGAAGAGGTTAGGTCCCCCCCTAGAAGAGGTTAGGTCCCCCCCCTAGAAGAGGTTAGGTCCCCCCCTAGAGGAGGTTAGGTCCCCCCCCTAGAGGAGGTTAGGTCCCCCCCTAGAAGAGGTTAGGTCCCCCCCTTGAGGAGGTTAGGTCCCCCCCTAGAGGAGGTTAGGTCCCCCCCTAGAAGAGGTTAGGTCCCCCCCTTGAGGAGGTTAGGTCCCCCCCTAGAAGAGGTTAGGTCCCCCCCTAGAAGAGGTTAGGTCCCCCCCTAGAAGAGGTTAGGTCCCCCCCTTGAGGAGGTTAGGTCCCCCCCTAGAAGAGGTTAGGTCCCCCCCTTGAGGAGGTTAGGTCCCCCCCCTAGAAGAGGTTAGGTCCCCACCTAGAGGAGGTTAGGTCACCCCCCCCCACACACTTAAATCATGTCCACACGGATAGGAAACTAAGTCCTTATGGACACATCTTTCTGTTGTGGTGGTCATGCCGCACCGTATACACGTCATAAAGATTCTATCTATATGGCGCTGGTGTCAACATTGTCAACAGTGACTTCCGGTTTTACGTTAACAACGATTACAGCCGCTAAAATGCATTAAATAAAAAGTCACGAATGAGTGTGTGAGGAGAAAAGGCGTGTGGAGTTATACAATGACCACACGACGTCGAACGCCTCTGTTATGCACGACATCGGACACAGAAGAAGAGGTGGGAGGACCCCCTACGTCACAGGTTTGAAAGGAGGAGCCAATAAATAGATACAGGCTGTTTCTCAATCTCAAGGAAACTGGCTTCCAAGCCAATATTTCAAGGATGCTACGTCATCAAGTGGCGCAGCAGGACCCTTCCAATGTCCAGCATACTTGGAATTCCACAGAGGCCGCGTCCTTGGTTTTTAGGGGAAATGTCGAGGCTGCACATGGGTAGACTTCGCATCCTTAAAATCCCCACAATGCTTTGCGCTCGGACACATTTCCCCAAATCTGTGGCGGAAAATGTAAGAGGCGGGGCCTCTCATATGACGCACACCTGCACACTTGCCAGCCTGTTCCACTCCTCGTTTTCCGAATGCCAGGAAGGATTCTTGCCTCGCTTCTGAAGCAAGACGCTCGGAAGACATGTGCGACCAAGCAAGCGTCCTCGACATTGAGAAACACCCACAGACTGGAGACAACGTGAGATCTCGGTCGCTTCTTCACCCGCTGACCTCCCCGCCACAGCTGGGCTCCCTTACCACTCTGTGAGTTTCATTACCGCGTTGAACCTTTGCAGAGACTCCATTGTCTCTTTAACTTCCTCCTGGACGCGAGAACGACAGCAGTCAGTAGTAGTTGTAGACGTTGTGTGTTCTCTCACCTGCAGGGGTGGTAGAGAGCCAGCTCCTGCAGGTTCACCGGTAAACTGCAGGAGGTCGCCATCATGTTGGTGATCCGGAAGTCCAGGAAGCGGACGGGAACGCAGAGCTTCTGGATTTTGCGAGCGCACCGTCTGGCTACAACTCGGGCACTCCCCGGACTGAGGAGACACAAAGAGAGGACTGAGAAGACACAAAGAGAGGACTGAGGAGACACAACGAGAGGACTGAGGACACACAAAGAGAGGACTGAGGAGACACAAAGAGAGGACTGAGGAGACACAAAGAGAGGACTGAGGAGACACAAAGAGAGGACTGAGGAGACACAAAGGGAGGACTGAGAAGACACAAAGAGAGGACTGAGGAGACACAAAGAGAGGACTGAGGAGACACAAAGAGAGGA
>CM070437.1:1097849-1112849 GCA_036324595.1 Champsocephalus gunnari | reverse complement strand
ATGTAAGAAGTAGAAAGTACAGGTATTTGTGTTCAACGTGTAAGAAGTAGAAAGTACAGGTATTTGAGTTCAACATGTCAGAAGTAGAAAGTACAGGTATTTGTGTTCAACGTGTAAGAAGTAGAAAGTACAGGTATTTGAGTTCAACATGTGAGAAGTAGAAAGTACAGGTATTTGTGTTCAACGTGTAAGAAGTAGAAAGTACAGGTATTTGGGTTCAAAATGTAAGAAGTAGAAAGTACAGGTATTTGTGTTCAACATGTGAGAAGTAGAAAGTACAGGTATTTCAGTTCAACATGTGAGAAGTAGAAAGTACAGGTATTTGGGTTCAACATGTAAGAAGTAGAAAGTACAGGTATTTGAGTTCAACATGTAAGAAGTAGAAAGTACAGGTATTTGTGTTCAACGTGTAAGAAGTAGAAAGTACAGGTATTTGTGTTCAACATGTAAGAAGTAGAAAGTACAGGTATTTGAGTTCAACATGTGAGAAGTAGAAAGTACAGGTATTTGGGTTCAACATGTAAGAAGTAGAAAGTACAGGTATTTGAGTTCAACATGTAAGAAGTAGAAAGTACAGGTATTTGTGTTCAACATGTGAGAAGTAGAAAGTACAGGTATTTGTGTTCAACATGTAAGAAGTAGAAAGTACAGGTATTTGAGTTCAACATGTGAGAAGTAGAAAGTACAGGTATTTGGGTTCAACATGTAAGAAGTAGAAAGTACAGGTATTTGTGTTCAACATGTGAGAAGTAGAAAGTACAGGTATTTGTGTTCAACGTGTGAGAAGTAGAAAGTACAGGTATTTGTGTTCAACATGTAAGAAGTAGAAAGTACAGGTATTTGAGTTCAACATGTAAGAAGTAGAAAGTACAGGTATTTGTGTTCAACATGTGAGAAGTAGAAAGTACAGGTATTTGTGTTCAACGTGTGAGAAGTAGAAAGTACAGGTGTTTGAGTTCAACATGTAAGAAGTAGAAAGTACAGGTATTTGAGTTCAACATGTGAGAAGTAGAAAGTACAGGTATTTGGGTTCAACATGTAAGAAGTAGAAAGTACAGGTATTTGGGTTCAACATGTAAGAAGTAGAAAGTACAGGTATTTGAGTTCAACATGTAAGAAGTAGAAAGTACAGGTATTTGTGTTCAACGTGTAAGAAGTAGAAAGTACAGATATTTGTGTTCAACGTGTAAGAAGTAGAAAGTACAGGTATTTGAGTTCAACATGTAAGAAGTAGAAAGTACAGGTATTTGTGTTCAACATGAGAGAAGTAGAAAGTACAGGTATTTGAGTTCAACATGTAAGAAGTAGAAAGTACAGGTATTTGAGTTCAACATGTGAGAAGTAGAAAGTACAGGTATTTGAGTTCAACATGTAAGAAGTAGAAAGTACAGGTATTTGAGTTCAACATGTAAGAAGTAGAAAGTACAGGTATTTGAGTTCAACATGTAAGAAGTAGAAAGTACAGGTATTTGAGTTCAACATGTGAGAAGTAGAAAGTACAGGTATTTGGGTTCAACATGTAAGAAGTAGAAAGTACAGGTATTTGGGTTCAACATGTAAGAAGTAGAAAGTACAGGTATTTGAGTTCAACATGTAAGAAGTAGAAAGTACAGGTATTTGTGTTCAACGTGTAAGAAGTAGAAAGTACAGATATTTGTGTTCAACGTGTAAGAAGTAGAAAGTACAGGTATTTGAGTTCAACATGTAAGAAGTAGAAAGTACAGGTATTTGTGTTCAACATGAGAGAAGTAGAAAGTACAGGTATTTGAGTTCAACATGTAAGAAGTAGAAAGTACAGGTATTTGAGTTCAACATGTGAGAAGTAGAAAGTACAGGTATTTGAGTTCAACATGTAAGAAGTAGAAAGTACAGGTATTTGAGTTCAACATGTAAGAAGTAGAAAGTAAAAAGTAATCAGAAAAATAAGTAGTGGAGTAAAGTACTGATACCAGAAACATGTACTTAAGTACAGTAACAAAGTATTTGTACTCCCCTACCCCCCCCCTTTCTGATCCAGGTATGGCTGAAGATGTCTCTGGACTCTGATAACTCCTGTGTTCTGTTGTCATCGCGAGGCTCCAGGACTTCCTGCGTCTTCCAGAACGAAGACGAGAAAGATGACATCCCAGGAGTGGGAGAGGAGAGGTATCAGTCACCTTTCCATGTGTGTGATGTGAACATTCATAAACACGCCTCGGCCCCTCGAAGCCTGCAGCCACTGCTGTCAGAAACATGCATGGCTGCTTTACTTCACCCTGTGGATACTGACCCCTCTCTGAACACACAGCTACACACACCGTGTTGAGACCGTGTGGACATATGCACATTGACATTGAATTGTATCTCGTTGCACTGTCATCGCTTCGACCTCTGCTACGACCTCTGCTTCGACCTCTGCTTCGACCTCTGCTTCGACCACTGCTTCGACCTCTGCTTCGACCTCTGCTTCGACCTCTGCTTCGACCACTGCTTCGACCTCTGCTTCGACCTCTGCTACGACCTCTGCTTCGACCTCTGCTACGACCTCTGCTTCGACCTCTGCTACGACCTCTGCTACGACCTCTGCTTCGACCTCTGCTTCGACCTCTGCTACGACCTCTGCTACGACCACTGCTTCGACCTCTGCTTCGACCTCTGCTTCGACCTCTGCTACGACCTCTGCTTCGACCTCTGCTACGACCTCTGCTTCGACCTCTGCTTCGACCTCTGCTCCTATTTATCTATTTGTGTCTATTTTTTACTGCCAAAGAAATGTCGTTGTACTTTGTATGATGACAATAAAGATATTACATTATCACTACGTTTTGAGAAAGTCCTCTGAAGGTGCTATGACCTCTGACCCCGGGGAACTCCCTCAGGTGCTATGATGATGAATGACCTCCACACACACACACACACACACACACCTGATAATGAATGACCTCCACACACACACACACACACACACACGCACGCACGCACCACACACACACACACACACCTGATGATAACGTGGCGTTCTGTGTGTCTGCGCTGCAGCGTCCTGGAGATGCTGAGCTGCTCTAAGTTCTCCGACCTGGAGACGTGGCTCTGCATGCCGTCCTCTCTGCTGCTGCCTCGACACCTGGACTCCGCCTGCTCCTCCTCTTCATCCTCCCACCACTCCTCTTCATCACGTGCATCACAGCCCGCCTCCTCCTCCTCCTCCTCCCCCGCCTCCCAACGCTCCACCTGCAGCGACCCTGGAGAGATGCCCCCGAGGTGAGATACCTTCATAGTAATAATAGAATCCATTTGTAGAGCGCCTTTCAGAGGGTGAGCATGTCGAGTGGGACGACAGAGGGTGAGCATGTCGAGTGGGACGACAGAGGGTGAGCTTGTCGAGTGGGACGACAGAGGGTGAGCTTGTCGAGTGGGACGACAGAGGGTGAGCTTGTCGAGTCGGACGACAGAGGGTGAGCTTGTCGAGTGGGACGACAGAGGGTGAGCTTGTCGAGTGGGACGACAGAGGGTGAGCTCGTCGAGTGGGACGGCAGAGGGTGAGCTCGTCGAGTGGGACGACAGAGGGTGAGCATGTCGAGTGGGACGACAGAGGGTGAGCTTGTCGAGTGGGACGACAGAGGGTGAGCTTGTCGAGTGGGACGACAGAGCCTGAGCTTGTCGAGTGGGACGACAGAGGGTGAGCATGTCGAGTGGGACGACAGAGGGTGAGCATGTCGAGTGGGACGACAGAGGGTGAGCATGTCGAGTGGGACGACAGAGGGTGAGCTTGTCGAGTGGGACCACAGAGGGTGAGCTTGTCGAGTGGGACGACAGAGCGTGAGCTTGTCGAGTGGGACGACAGAGGGTGAGCATGTCGAGTGGGACGACAGAGGGTGAGCATGTCGAGTGGGACGACAGAGGGTGAGCATGTCGAGTGGGACGACAGAGGGTGAGCTTGTCGAGTGGGACCACAGAGGGTGAGCTTGTCGAGTCGGACGACAGAGGGTGAGCTTGTCGAGTCGGACGACAGAGGGTGAGCTTGTCGAGTCGGGACGACAGAGGGTGAGCTTGTCGAGTGGGACGACAGAGGGTGAGCTTGTCGAGTGGGACGACAGAGGGTGAGCTTGTCGAGTGGGACGACAGAGGGTGAGCTTGTCGAGTGGGACGACAGAGGGTGAGCATGTCGAGTGGGACGACAGAGGGTGAGCATGTCGAGTGGGACGACAGAGGGTGAGCATGTCGAGTGGGACGACAGAAGGTGAGCATGTCGAGTGGGACGACAGAGGGTGAGCATGTCGAGTGGGACGACAGAGGGTGAGCTTGTCGAGTGGGACGACAGAGGGTGAGCATGTCGAGTGGGACGACAGAGGGTGAGCTTGTCGAGTGGGACGACAGAGGGTGAGCACGTCGAGTGGGACGACAGAGGCTGAGCTTGTCGAGTGGGACGACAGAGGGTGAGCTTGTCGGCATTGAGCCGCCACAGGGCCAGTGATGGGTTCGGGGTCAAAGGTCGTGTTATCCCTTTAGAGCAGGGTGCTAGTGGAGGGCCGGACTGGTTCAGTGTTAAATGCAGAACTTATTGAAATGAACCTGTTGCACAGATTAAACCTGGAACTAACAAAGCTTAAATTATTGCCCATAAAAACAACATTAAACATTAAATTATCAGCTGCATTCATTTCTCACGGCTCTATCTGCAGCTTCTCCACAGGCCAACAGCTTCAACTAAACTATTCCCCTCAGAGAGAAACCCAACATGCCCTGCTGTCGAGAGAGAAAGTGCAGAAGGAAGCATCCATTAGACTCAGGTTGCTGCTCTGATGCTAGCTCAGATACTTGACATCTCATCTCGGGGGCAAGGTCATCAATGTGTGGGGCTCAGGCTCTGAGCGGAGGAGACCCTCAGCATGGAGGGGAGGTGTGATATACCGGAGGGCCAGATCCTAGAAATTATCCTGCGGGCCCAAATTAAATCCACCACGGCCCTGATTTGGCCCCCGGGCCTCGAGTTTGACACGTGTGGAATAGAGGTTGGGTTATAAAGGTCCATTTGGGTCATCGTTGGTAAAAAGGTTTTAGACGCAGAGCTGGGGGGGGGCAAGAAACCCCTCTGATGTTCTGTGATATTAGAGGGGGTGATTTAGAGATACAAGACTTGGAGGATGTCTGTTGTTGAAATATGTTCCTCTCCTCTTCCCTCAGATCTTCAGATGTCGACCGCCCCCCCCTCACCTCTTCTGTGGGGGGGGAGATGCCCCTCCTCTCCCCCCTCCTCTCCTCCACCCCCCACAGAGGGGTCAGGAAGAGACGCCGGATCACTGCCAACCCTGGAGGATTACACTGGACCTCTACAGGTAACACACACACACACGCACACACACACATACAGACACGCACACACACACACACACACACACACACGCACACACACACACACACTGGATCTCTGCAGGTAACTCCCTCGTCTGTGCATCCATTACACAGATCTCATTCATAAATAACCCTTATTGGCGTTTTCCTTCGTGTCGTGTCGAAATGTAATTTAATTAAAAACTGATTTATTTTGGGATCCCCCCCCGCTCTGTTATTTTATGAATTCTTTACCCACATCACATTTAGCTGACGCTTGTATCCAAAGCGACTAAAGACAATAAGTGCGTTTCGACCTACAAAATACAACCTTGAAGAAAACAGAATCATACAGTACATCAGGTTTCATAGAGCCAAGCATTTCAAGTGCTACTCAACTGGCTTTAGAGAAGCCAGTCCTTTGTTAGTATATAAGTGCTTTGTTAGTATATAAGTGCTTTGTTAGTATATAAGTCCTTTGTTAGTATATAAGTGCTTTGTTAGTATATAAGTCCTTTGTTAGTATATAAGTGCTTTGTTAGTATATAAGTGCTTTGTTAGTATATAAGTGCTTTGTTAGTATATAAGTCCTTTGTTAGTATATAAGTGCTTTGTTAGTATATAAGTGCTTTGTTAGTATATAAGCCCTTTGTTAGTATATAAGTGCTTTGTTAGTAGTTCTATCCTCGAGGTGGAGTCGAGAGAGATGAGCTTTCAGTCTGGAAGGTGTGTGAGCTTTCTGCTGTCCTGATGTCAATGGGAGCTCATTCCACCATCTTGGAGCCAGGACAGCAAACCCACGTGTTTCTGCTGATGGGAACTTGGGTCCCCCTCGCAGCGAGGGTGCAGCGAGCCGTCTGGCTGATGCAGAGCGGAGTGCACGTGCTGGGGTGCACGGTTTAACCATGTCCTGGATGTAGGAAGGGCCAGATCCATTCACAGCATGGTACGCAAGCACCAGGGTCTTGAACAGCCTGACTGCGAAACAAACACGTGAACATAAGTACCTTTAATATCAGCCGTTTGGATGCATTACCGTGTGAGTGAAACACGTGTGTGACGGATGCATGAAACGATGGGTCTGCTTCGAGCTCAGTGAAGTTCATACCAGTAAATAATACAGAGCTGTCCCTCACATGGAGGACTCTTCTTCTCTGACTTCCTGTTTATTTCTCGGGGCTTCACTTCCTGTTGTTAGCTCCACCCGGCAGGAGAATGATAACGAGCTTCCTGTCTTCAGATCTCAATCTGATGTTCGGAAACGTCTCGAGGCCCGGGGAGGAAGGGTCCCGTAGGTCAGGGGCAAACAGGAGAAGCAAAGAAAGAGACAGATAACGATACAAATATATCATCATAATTACAAACAAGACATATCTCAAAAGAGACTGGAATCAATCGTCAAGGAGACGAGCTTCCCAAGCCCGGACCCTGTCCCGGTATACAGCATAACAACGTTCTGATTCTGATGTAAATTCATGTTTATTTTCTTGTGTCTGACGTCTTGTGAAAGTGCACGTGCACGTGCACATATATTTACTTGTGTGTGCGAGCGTGACGCGCACTGCAGACCACAAGCTTACCCTTGACTTTCTTCTTTCTGCTTCTACGCCTGCTTTGCCGAGGTTCAAGTCAAACGTGCCATTTCCCCCACGAGTTCAAGCCGTGTGTGTGTGTGTGTGTGTGTGTGTGTGTGTGTGTGTGTGTGTGTGTGTGTGTGTGTGTGTGTGTGTGTGTGTGTGTGTGTGTGTGTGTGTGTGTGTGTGTGTGTGTGTGTGTGTGTGTGTGTGTGTGTGTGTGTGTGTGTGTGTGTGTGTGTGTGTGTGTGTGTGTGTGTGTGTGTGTGTGTGTGTGTGTGATGTGTATGTGTGTGTGTGTGTGTGTGTGTGTGTGTGTGGGGCAAGTGCTTGGAGCAGAGGGGGGCCCCAAAGAAGGCAGATTAAGAGGGTCCACTGCAACGACATGTCGAGGAACCCCCTCAAGGGGCCCCATGCAGCGCCGTAAGAAACTGCTTCTTAATTTCCGTTTCGTTGCTCTGCTCCGGGGGGGGGACTGATCCGGACCATGGACTGACCTGGACCTGGGACCGCTCCGGATCAGTCCCTTGTCCGGATCAGGGACCTGGTAACATTCACAAGTGGCCCTTCAATAGAACGTTGGAGTACCCCTGATCTGAGGTGGGTGAAACTCTCTTTGCATCTCTCCATGCATGCTGGTCAGTCTGGATGCTACTCCGTCTCTCCTCCACCAGAGGGCGCCATGACTCCAGAGCGCACCGCGTGCTTTCCTAATGGAGACATCGATATAGAATGATGCCATTACTGTTTCATCTATCAAGGGACTGTTTGCCTTTCAGCTCTGCAGACATTGTTGCATTGTTTTCTGTGCAGGAAGCTTTAGAAAAGTCAGTGTGTGAAGCAGACACACACACACACCACACACACACACACACACACCACACACACACACACCACACCCACACACACCACACACACATCACACACACACACACTACACACCTCACACACACACACACACACACCCATACACACACACACTCACACACAACACACACACACACACACACACACACACACACACACCCACACACTCACACACACATACACACACACATACACACTCACACACACACACACACACACACACACACACTCACACACATACACACACACACACACACACACACACACACACACACACAACACACACACAGACACACACACACACACTCTCACACATACACACACACACAGACACACACACACACACACACACACACACACACACACACACACCACTTCAGTGCTTGTCTCTGCTGTCAGACGCAGCGCTCTCTCCTTATGAGTTCACGTCCTTTGAAGCGCCAGCTGTCAGTCACACACACACACACACACCACACACTCAGCTGTCCGTCACACGGAGGTCAGGGTGGACGTGAGGAGATTCTGATGCTACTAAATAAAGGCCTGATGTTCTTCCCTGCAGACTGAAAGGCTGTTATTAAGACAGGAAGTGGCACACACACACGCACACACACACACACACACACACACACACACACTCACACACAGTAATAATAATGCTTTTATCTGACATGTCCTTCACTGGCATTAAGTCTGAGAGGCCGACGTACATCACTGCTTTCACATCTTCCATCAACGTCACGTCTGCAGACGCAGACCATGCTACCATTCACAGCATGGTGCTTGCGTACCATGCTGCGAATGGATCTGGCCCTTCCTACATCCAGGACATGGTTAAACCGTGCACCCCAGCACGTGCACTCCGCTCTGCATCAGCCAGACGGCTCGCTGCACCCTCGCTGCGAGGGGGACCCAAGTTCCCATCAGCAGAAACACGTGGGTTTGCTGTCCTGGCTCCCAAGATGGTGGAATGAGCTCCCATTGACATCAGGACAGCAGAAAGCTCACACACCTTCCAGACTGAACCTCATCTCTCTCGACTCCACCTCGAGGATAGAACTACTAACAAAGCACTTATATACTAACAAAGCACTTATATACTAACAAAGCACTTATATACTAACAAAGCACTTATATACTAACAAAGCACTTATATACTAACACAGCACTTATATACTAACAAAGCACTTATATACTAACAACGCACTTATATACTAACAAAGCACTTATATACTAACAAAGCACTTATTTACTAACACGGCACTTATATACTAACAAAGCACTTATATACTAACAACGCACTTATATACTAACAAAGCACTTATATACTAACAAAGCACTTATTTACTAACACAGCACTTATATACTAACAAAGCACTTATATACTAACAAAGCACTTATATACTAACAAAGTTCTTATATACTAACACAGCACTTATATACTAACAAAGCACTTATATACTAACAACGCACTTATATACTAACAAAGCACTTATATACTAACAAAGCACTTATATACTAACAAAGCACTTATATACTAACAAAGCACTTATTTACTAACACAGCACTTATATACTAACGAAGCACTTATATACTAACAAAGCACTTATATACTAACAACGCACTTATATACTAACAAAGCACTTATATACTAACAAAGCACTTATATACTAACAAAGCACTTATATACTAACAAAGCACTTATTTACTAACACAGCACTTATATACTAACGAAGCACTTATATACTAACAAAGCACTTATATACTAACAACGCACTTATATACTAACAAAGCACTTATATACTAACAAAGCACTTATTTACTAACACAGCACTTATATACTAACAAAGCACTTATATACTAACAAAGCACTTATATACTAACAAAGCACTTATATACTAACAAAGCACTTATATACTAACAAAGGACTGGCTTCTCTAAAGCCAGCTGAGTAGCACTTGAAATGTGTTTTGCTCTATGAAGCCTGATGTACTTTATGATTCTGTTTTCTTCAAGGTTGTATTTTGTTGGTCGAACGCACTTATTGTCTTTAGTCGCTCTGGATAAAAGCGTCAGCTAAATGTGATGTAAAATTAATGATCCCCCCTTATGGGGACCTCCAATTTGTCCCCATAAGGGAGGCGAGTCCCCACACGTGACTATGTAAACGGGTCCCCACAAGTATAGTAATGCTACACACACACACACACCTGTTACTGGACACCTAGATACACACACACACACACACACACACACCTTTATACACACACACACACACCTGTTACTGGACACCTAGATACACACACACACACACACACACACCTTTATACACACACACACACACACCTGTTACTGGACACCTAGATACCCACACACACACACACACACACACACACACACACACCTGTTACTGGACACCTACACACACCTTTATACACACACACACCTTTATACACACACACCTGTTACTGGACACCTACACACACCTTTATACACACACACACACACACACACACACCACACACCTGTTACTGGACACCCACACACACACACACACACACACTGAAATTAAAACTCACTTAATACAAAGCAATAACAAATTACGATTATTTTTTACCCTATGATCAGATCTTCAATCATATTTTAAAATATATATCTGTTAATATAATAAATAATAACTAACAATAACAAAAAGTGAATTTAATAATAAAGAAAAATAGACATTAAAATACGTTAAAAAAATAGAATAATTTTCTATTTTTTTTATCAATCATATATATTTTTATAACACGTTTTATTACATTTTTAGAAATCATGATTTATTTAAATGTATATTTAAATAATCAGTTTTAAATACTTTCCATTTGAGGTTTTCTCTTGCAGGACTCTGTGTAGTCATAAACCCTAGTGCACCCCTCCTGTCCGTCAGGAGCAGACGGAGGTTAGAGAGTCAGTGAACGCATCGCGGGGCGAGGGGCGGACGACATTACAAAGTCAAATGTAAACGCTTCTGAAGTTCCTCCTCGGTACCTCCTTCTGTGGGTCTCATGTTTCAGTCATTCAGAGGGTGTGTGTGTGTGTGTGTGTGTGTGTGTAGGTGTCCAGTAACAGGTGTGTGTCTGGTTTCTCCCTCAGGTTCGGTGCAGAGAGACTTCTGGTCACCTGACCCCTCGCCCAGCAGGGGGGTGAGGAGCCCTCCCCCCTCCTCGTCCTCCCTGTGTGAAGAGGAGCGACTGCAGCCTCACCTGAGACTGACTCACCTGGAGAGGGGCAGGAGGCATCGAGGCATACAGGTGAGGAGGCTGTTTACAACTCTTGATCAGATCTCTTACGATGTGGGTTGTTTTAGGAATCGATCATCCATAACAGAGGGGTATAAAGTACATTTTATATTCAATCTAATATTTAATAATCCATTCCTTGAACAGTTAGTACGTGTCTGTATAAATATAGAGATGTCTGTGTCGGGACCCCTTGAGATGCACCAGGGGGTCCCGACTGAAGCACCGCGTTCCAGACATGAACAAAGCGACAGAAAGCAAAGCAGGACAAACCGCGTTCCGTCTGTCGAATGCACGAAGTCATTCATACAATCATTACGGTGTGATGGACTGTCGTGTCTGATGTCATCTCCTGCTTCATACTTTGGGACTTTCTATTTCCACTTTTTAAATGCTTTATTATTTCTATTCGAGATGTTTACATTTTGGATTGTTTATTTCTAGTGTTTTAATTTCTCCATTGTTCGATGCCTCGTCTTTTTATGCTGCTGCAACGCAAACATTTCCCCAAAGCCCGCGTCACACTGTCCCGAGGTGCACACCCGATGGACACACGAATATGGAATTGTGAATTTCGCACGAAGATGGCCCCGAACCGCACGAAGGCAACATTACGTTACATTTAAGACAACTGCAACGAAAACAATGATGTTACAGTACTATGATCCTGCACTGATATCTTCAGACTGTTCTTTACTTTCTCCGTCTTTATATGTAGAAGATATTACGTTTTCTCCGTCATGTTGTTACCATAGCAACAACAACTTCCTGTCAACTGTCCTTCAACATAATATATTATATCCTTTTTAGTTTCACAGAACACAAATTGGGTTATTTACATAATATGTTTACGTGATTTTGTTGTGCAATAAAACAACCCGATGGACACACGATAAAGGAAACGTTCAAATTCGGCTGTGATCGTAGCATCGGGCCATTCGTGAGGGCATCGTAAGCCATCGTATGACCGCCGGGGGAGTTTCTCAGGCTCCGGCAGCAACTTCGTGAGCGGTGGCAAAATCTTTGGCATGCCTACAAATTGCCGAAATGACCTCGAGAAGGTTCATTTTCGTGTTGAACTCGTGTGTCCGTGTTGCCCTTCGTAAGGCCATCGTGAGGGCATCTTGTTATCCTCGGTGCCATCGGGCATTCGCCCCGATCAGAGTGAGATTTCTAATATTAATATTAGAAATAAGCTTTATATTTGTATAGCACCTATTACAAGAATTGTAGCCAAACTCGCTTCACAGCAGTTCAATAGACAGGATAACAGCAATGTAGAGGAGCAGCTACATTTCAAAACATATATCCACGAAGATTAATACATGAAGACTTGTGACTCGGACTTGACTTGGACTCTTCTTAAGTGACTCGGAATTGGACTCGGACTCGAACACAGGTAAGGATGACTCGGACTCGGACTCGACTTGGACACTCCTTGGGTGACTCGGACTTGGACTTGGACTCGAACACAGGTAATGATGACTCGGACTCGGACTCGACTTGGACACTCCTTGGGTGACTCGGACTTGGACTCGGACTCGAAGAGTGGTGACTCGAGGGTGACGTGGACTCGTGAATTAGTGACTTGACTACAACACTGCAGCACGGTCACATGACTTCACGTCACCACCGCTAAGCTAAAGGAAGCTAATGTTGGGCTATAAAGGAACTACAGCACGGTCACATGACTTCACGTCCCCACCGCTAAGCTAAAGGTGGCTAATGTTGGGCTATAAAGGAACTACAGCACGGTCACATGACTTCACGTCACCACCGCTAAGCTAAAGGAGGCTAATGTTGGGCTATAAAGGAACTACAGCACGGTCACGTGACTTCACGTCATCACCGCTAAGCTAAAGGAGGCTAATGTTGGGCTATAAAGGAACTACAGTACGGTCACGTGACTTCACTTCACCACCGCTAAGCTAAAGGAGGCTAATGTTGGGCTATAAAGGAACTACAGCACGGTCACATGACTTCACGTCACCACCGCTAAGCTAAAGGAGGCTAATGTTGGGCTATAAAGGAACTACAGCACGGTCACGTGACTTCACGTCACCACCGCTAAGCTAAAGGAGGCTAATGTTGGGCTATAAAGGAACTACAGCTCGGTCACATGACTTCACGTCATCACCGCTAAGCTAAATGAGGCTAATGTTGGGCTATAAAGGAACTACAGCACGGTCACATGACTTCACTTCACCACCGCTAAGCTAAAGGAGGCTAATGTTGGGCTATAAAGGAACTACAGCACGGTCACATGACTTCACTTCACCACCGCTAAGCTAAAGGAGGCTAATGTTGGGCTATAAAGGAACTACAGCTCGGTCACGTGACTTCACGTCATCACCGCTAAGCTAAATGAGGCTAATGTTGGGCTATAAAGGAACTACAGCACGGTCACATGACTTCACTTCACCACCGCTAAGCTAAAGGTGGCTAATGTTGGGCTATAAAGGAACTACAGCTCGGTCACATGACTTCACGTTACCACCGCTAAGCTAAAGGTGGCTAATGTTGGGCTATAAAGGGACTACAGCACGGTCACATGACTTCACGTCACCACCGCTAAGCTAAAGGAGGCTAATGTTGGGCTATAAAGGAACTACAGCACGGTCACATGACTTCACGTCACCACCGCTAAGCTAAAGGAGGCTAATGTTGGGCTATAAAGGAACTACAGCACGGTCACGTGACTTCACGTCATCACCGCTAAGCTAAAGGAGGCTAATGTTGGGCTATAAAGGAACTACAGTACGGTCACGTGACTTCACTTCACCACCGCTAAGCTAAAGGAGGCTAATGTTGGGCTATAAAGGAACTACAGCACGGTCACATGACTTCACTTCACCACTGCTAAGCTAAATGAGGCTAATGTTGGGCTATAAAGGAACTACAGCACGGTCACATGACTTCACTTCACCACCGCTAAGCTAAAGGAGGCTAATGTTGGGCTATAAAGGAACTACAGCACGGTCACATGACTTCACTTCACCACCGCTAAGCTAAAGGAGGCTAATGTTGGGCTATAAAGGAACTACAGCACGGTCACATGACTTCACTTCACCACTGCTAAGCTAAAGGAGGCTAATGTTGGGCTATAAAGGAACTACAGCTCGGTCACGTGACTTCACGTCATCACCGCTAAGCTAAATGAGGCTAATGTTGGGCTATAAAGGAGCTACAGCACGGTCACATGACTTCACTTCACCACCGCTAAGCTAAAGGAGGCTAATGTTGGGCTATAAAGGAACTACAGCACGGTCACATGACTTCACGTCACCACCACTAAGCTAAAGGAGGCTAATGTTGGGCTATAAAGGAACTACAGCACGTAGTTGTTGTGTTATTAAAGAGAGACTGGGAACGGGGTTAATACATTTACAAGGAAAAATATAAAAAGTTAGGATTTGAGAAAAAAGTCCAAAGATGAGTTCTGATGAAACATCTCAAGTCAGATTTCTGAGATTAAAATGGTCCCATGTCTGTTCCATCATTTAAAGCTTGTTTCTGTAAATGTATTTGTTATTTTTTATATTAAATGAAACAAGGCGGTAAAATATGAAGAATATAAAACTATTCATAACAAATAGTGATTTACAAAAAAATGAGTACGTTTCATTTCTATATCAATAATGAAGAGAATATAAATGGCCGTGCGTCATTAGCAGTTATTGTGCAGCTAGTTGCCTTCATCAACTTGTTCTCTACATTCATCAGTGATTAATGTTATGTAATCTTATGTTTTGTCCTCCTAGTCGTTGTGTTGTTTTGTCCTCCTAGTCGTTGTGTTGCTTTGTCCTCCTAGTCGTTGTGTTGCTTTGTCCTCCTAGTCGTTGTGTTGTTTTGTCCTCCTAGTCGTTGTGTTGCTTTGTCCTCCTAGTCGTTGTGTTGCTTTGTCCTCCGAGTCGTTGTGTTGCTTTGTCCTCCTAGTCGTTGTGTTGCTTTGTCCTCCTAGTCGTTGT
>CM070437.1:1042849-1092849 GCA_036324595.1 Champsocephalus gunnari | reverse complement strand
TGTGTGTGTGTGTGTGTGTGTGTGTGTGTGTGTGTGTGTGTGTGTGTGTGTGTGTGTGTGTGTGTGTGTGTGTGTGTGTGTGTGTGTGTGTGTGTGTGTGTGTGTGTGTGTGTGTGTGTGTGTGTGTGTGTGTGTTACTATACTTGTGGGGACCTACATCTGTTTACATAGTCACGTGTGGGGACTCGCCTCCCTTATGGGCGACAAATTGGAGGTCCCCATAAGGGGGGATCATAATTGTAGGGTAGCATGTGTTGGTTCTGGTTAAGGTAGGTAAGTCTCCAGGAAATGCTGAAAGTCATGTATGTCCCCTGAAGTGATGTATACATGGGTGTGGGTGACTTCCTTTCTACTTCCTGCTTCTTCACACACATGCTCTCCAGCACAGGTTAGCTCTGAGTGCTAGCCATGCTAATGTGAACAAAGACTATTACGTCTAAAACACGTCGGAATTGTTTCTGACATAGCGACGTTTGTGAGTCCGCCCCGTCGCTCCCCCGTGTTTAGAGATGTGGGTACGGAGGAAAAGAGAGAGGGTTTATTTTCTGACACACCGGGGACACGTAGTTATGGATACAAAAGTCTTACATTTAAGGTAAAAATGAGAAACTTAGGAGAAAATAAAACGTACATTTTGAAAAACAAAAGTCTTAAAACGACAATAAGTGATCTGATTTCCTCTCCGAGATCAAAAACTGACTTAAGAAGAAACTCCCAAATGTTCTGCGACCAAATCAAGACATGTGCAAAATAAATCCTAAATTTACAAGAAGATCGTAAAATAATATATCAATCATTCAATGTTTATTTATAGCCCAATATCACAAATGTTACATTTGTCTCAGTGGACTTCACAGTGTGTACAGAATATCAGTATGACAATACGACACCCTCTGTCCTTAGACCCTCTGTCCTCAGACCCTCTGTCCTCAGACCCTCTGTCCTCAGACCCTCTGTCCTCAGACCCTCTGTCCTCAGACCCTCTGTCCTCAGACCCTCTGTCCTCAGACCCTCTGTCCTTAGACCATCTGTCCTTAGACCCTCTATCCTCAGACCCTCTGTCCTCAGACCCTCTGTCCTTAGACCCTCTATCCTCAGACCCTCTATCCTCAGACCCTCTGTCCTCAGACCCTCTGTCCTTAGACCCTCTGTCCTCACACCCTCTGTCCTCAGACCCTCTGTCCTTAGACCCTCTGTCCTTAGACCCTCTGTCCTCAGACCCTCTGTCCTTAGACCCTCTGTCCTTAGACCCTCTGTCCTTAGACCCTCTGTCCTCAGACCCTCTGTCCTTAGACCCTCTGTCCTTAGACCCTCACATCGTACAAGGAATAATATATATATTTTAATACATTGAGTAAAAAAGTTGCAAAAGAAACTGAAGAAATAAAACCTAATTTGAGTTTTCTCACATGTGTTATCAATGAATACGCTGATTTTTTTTGTTGCATCTTTACCTTAATTTGAAATAGAATATATCGTGCAGGAAGGAAGAGAAGGCAGCCGAAACAACGCAAGACTTTTATTGTGAAAAGTGTATTCATTAAAGGTGTTATCAGTGGCTTTGCCCATCACAGCAGACTCTTATTGTGAAGGCTCTAAAGGAAGTGAAGAGATTCTTGTCTAGTGCTGTGTGTTTCAGTGCTGTGTGTTTCTGCCGGCCGTTAGAGACCCGCTGAGAACTGTTTCTGCCCAGACCCTCCTGCTGTTCATCTGACAGATCATCTCATCTCAGGGTCAGCGAAGCATCGCCTCGAAGAAGCTCCCAAACTGCAGCACAGAGCCGCAGGAACATAAAGCATTTCAGAGACATCTGCGCTGATTAGTCTCCTGCAAACATTTTAATTTCCTGAGCTGTGTGAGAATCTGAGTAAGAGCCCATAAGACTGCTAGAACACCTGAGGGCCTCCATTAGCATTCATCTGTTGTTCGTGTGGGGAGATCCTGAGTGTCCTCCTCCAACCTGAGAGCAGCATGCTAACAGAGGTATCAACTAGCTGTGAACATGATGTGTGATGACCTGGAAGAGCGTCAGGACTGCTTGAGGCAGATGATAGCTATGTGATGAACATGATGGTTCAGCCTCTATGGAGAGAGACATCAAGCATGCTCATTTCTGACATCTATAGGTTAGCCTGTCCCTCTGTTTGGGCTGGACTACGGTGATACCATCTATAGGTTAGCCTGTCCCTCTGTTTGGGCTGGACTACGGTGATACCATCTATAGGTTAGCCTGTCCCTCTGTTTGGGCTGGACTACGGTGATACCATCTATAGGTTAGCATGTCCCTCTGTTTGGGCTGGACTACGGTGATACCATCTATAGGTTAGCCTGTCCCTCTGTTTGGGCTGGACTACGGTGATACCATCTATAGGTTAGCCTGTTCCTCTGTTTGGGCTGGACTACGGTGATACCATCTATAGGTTAGCCTGTTCCTCTGTTTGGGCTGGACTACGGTGATACCATCTATAGGTTAGCCTGTCCCTCTGTTTGGGCTGGACTACGGTGATACCATCTATAGGTTAGCCTGTCCCTCTGTTTGGGCTGGACTACGGTGATACCATCTATAGGTTAGCCTGTCCCTCTGTTTGGGCTGGACTACGGTGATACCATCTATAGGTTAGCCTGTCCCTCTGTTTGGGCTGGACTACGGTGATACCATCTATAGGTTAGCCTGTCCCTCTGTTTGGGCTGGACTACGGTGATACCATCTATAGGTTAGCCTGTCCCTCTGTTTGGGCTGGACTATGGTGATACCATCTATAGGTTAGCCTGTCCCTCTGTTTGGGCTGGACTACGGTGATACCATCTATAGGTTAGCCTGTCCCTCTGTTGATCTCGACCTCTTAAGGTCTTGGTCTTGACTTGGTCTCGACCTCTTAAAGTCTTGACTTGGTCTCGACCTCTTAAAGTCTTGGTCTTGACTTGGTCTCGACCTCTTAAAGTCTTGGTCTTGACTTGGTCTCGACCTCTTAACGTCTTGGTTAAGGACTTAACTACAACACCACCTGACAGTAAACGCTAATAACTCTCCTCATGGTCTTTAAGGATTAATGTGAGACGGAGAGAAGTCTTCCTGACGACAGAGAACAGACTTTAGATGAGATGTGGCGATGCTTCAGGCGGAGGAATCCTCCGAGACGTTGAAGCGGCGCTCGTGTTCTTTCTCCTCGTTGCGTTTCCTCCAGTTTTTCAAGGCTGTGGAATAGTTTCTCAGATAAATCAGACTTTAGTTTCCAGATTGAAACGCATCAGATGTTCTTCAGCCTGCAGGTTTCCTCCCACTCACAACACTTACTCTGACTGCGACTTTTTTCCTGGGTTGACATTTCATCTTGATTAGGAATCTCATCCAGAGTGTTATGACACCAACATCCCAGAAGATAGCAATTAAAATCCTCACATTTCCAAAGTGTTTCTCGAAGGAAAGAAAAAACAAATAGATGGAAAAATACTAAATAAACAGACTCTCTGTTAACAATGTTGGCAACATCCAAGATCAACCTCTGACACGGAATGAACATATTTAGAAAAATAATTCAGTTTGTAAAATCAAACTTTAAATCAATAACTACTCAATTCTAAATATATAAAGAAGCAGAATAGGACCAAATTAGACCAAACCAAAAGGGGTTTTCAAGTTCAATCTGATCGCTTTATTTTCTGATTGCATCCACTTTGTGTCCGTGTTTTCCTCTACAGGAACATGGATATATGTGTGTGTGTTGGTGTGTGTGTGTTGTTGCTCTGCAGAAATCATGGTTATGTGTGTGGTGGTGGTGTGTGTGTGTGTGTGTGTGTGTGTGTGTGTGTGTGTGTGTGTGTGTTGTTGCTCTGCGTGAGGCTAACGGATGTCTCCTCTCTGTTCCTCAGAGTCCGGTTCCCTCCTTCAGATACGACTGCAGGAAGAAGTAAGTGTGATTTTATATCTGCGGCACAAAGCACAATCCTCCTCTTCTTATGTATCCTCCCGTTTCCTGCTCTGAAATATTTCCCCCGAGCGATACGTAGTGATTTAATAACGCAGGAAAAGGTTTCTGAGAAACAGGATTATATCAGAGGTGTTATTGTTTTCCATCTTCACTCCATAAAGGGAATCTCTAAACAAAGGGTGAAAAGGTGAACGCTGAGAGACGCAGGACTTAAACCTGTTGTTTCCTTTTCTGAAAAGAGAGGTTTGTCTTTCTCCTTCGAACAAAGTGGATCGTTGGTTATAAGTATTTCTATATATTTCACAGAACTGGGTTACGCTAGAGCTGTGTGTGTGTTTGTCCTTCAACGTAATGCAATTCAAAGGCTCCTCTATGTCGAGGGCAAAGGTCTACAAACATCTTTTCACTTTATTTTCTTTAAACTTTAAACGTGTTGCTTCTTGTTATGTTATTTATTATTTATGTTATTTATTTAGTATATAACTCCTAATGTCTCCACAATCTCTAAACGAAGGCTATAAGATTATTTAGGTCAATACACTTTAATAATAACCAGTACAAGTTATATAATTACATTCATGTGATTCTGTAGTTCCTTTTTTACATTACATTTAGCTGACGCTTTTATCCAGAGCGACAATAAGTGCGTTCGACCTTGAAGAAAACAGAATCATAAAGTACATCAGGTTTCATAGAGCCACACATTTCAAGTGCTGCTCAACTGGCTTTAGAGGAGCCAGTCCTTTGTTAGTATATAAGTGCTTTGTTAGTATATAAGTGCTTTGTTAGTATATAAGTGCTTTGTTAGTATATAAGTGCTTTGTTAGTATATAAGTGCTTTGTTAGTATATAAGTCCTTTGTTAGTATATAAGTGCTTTGTTAGTATATAAGTCCTTTGTTAGTCTATAAGTGCTTTGTTAGTATATAAGTGATTTGTTAGTCTATAAGTGCTTTGTTAGTATATAAGTGCTTTGTTAGTATATAAGTGCTTTGTTAGTATATAAGTGCTTTGTTAGTCTATAAGAGCTTTGTTAGTATATAAGTGCTTTGTTAGTATATAAGTCCTTTGTTAGTATATAAGTGCTTTGTTAGTATATAAGAGCTTTGTTAGTATATAAGAGCTTTGTTAGTATATAAGTGCTTTGTTAGTATATAAGAGCTTTGTTAGTATATAAGAGCTTTGTTAGTATATAAGTGCTTTGTTAGTATATAAGTGCTTTGTTAGTAGTTCTATCCTCGAGGTGGAGTCGAGAGAGATGAGCTTCAGTCTGGAAGGTGTGTGAGCTTTCTGCTGTCCTGATGTCAATGGGAGCTCATTCCACCATCTTGGAGCCAGGACAGCAAACCCACGTGTTCATTTACGGTAAAAACTGATTGTTGGTTCCGGCGCGCGCCATAATAACGTGAGAGAGGCGGAGAGCTGCCTGCAAAATAAATGATGGCTCAAAGTTCACTGAGGAACTTTGGTTTTTAAAAAAAGCCAGACTCCAAGAAGAGCCCCCACTGCCCTCATCTCGCAGCGATCTATACGATCATGTTTCTGATAACGATGAAATAGCCCCGCCTCCCTCTCCCCACGCCTCCCTCTCCCCCCGCCTCCCTCTCCCCACCTCTCCCTCTCCCCCCGCCTCCCTCTCCCCCCCGCCTCCCTCTCCCCACCTCTCCCTCTCCCCACGTCTCCCTCTCCCCCCCGCCTCCCTCTCCCCACGCCTCCCTCTCCCCACGCCTCCCTCTCCCCACGTCTCCCTCTCCCCACCTCTCCTGCTGCTGGGCTGTCAGAAGAAAAAAAATGTTAACGGAAACTCTCTGCCGCACAGTTCCCTCGTCCCTTGGAAGAGGCGGAGAGGTGGGTGTTTCTCATCTGCTGGTGGACTACCGGAGATACACACAGTGTTGGGTTGTAATGGAATGTAACGGCGTTACGTATTCAGAATACAAAAATCAAGTGTATTCAGCTGGCGTTACATTTGAAAAACGAGTAATCTGATTACAGTTACTTTCGTAAACCTGAAGGGAATACATTTAGGAATACTTATTGGAATTATTGGTGGAAAAGTTTCCTCACAAAATGTAATATTCATTACCGGCAGAACTGTGTGCACACTGCACGGCGCTGCAGCATGTCTGAGAGCGAGAGAGAGATGCAGCGTCTGTGAGGCCCCGCCCCCGCACGCAGTGAGAGAGAGATCTCTTTTAAAATATATTGAAAGTTAGAAACGGAGATGGTTAGATAAAATGTGGAAGATAACGTTTATGTAGCGTTTATTTATTGTCGAAATGATGACATTTATAACACGATGAAATCATGCATGGGGCAAGTGACTGGAAACAGTTTTAAAAGTTATTACATCGTTTCAGATAATAAATAATAATGATAATCCATTCTATTTAGGGCGCCTTCCAAAGCACCAAGGACACCTTACAACTCATAACATATTCCAAGGAAAGGTTTTAAGACGGGACAAAGAATGCAGTCCGGGGGATGTTGTGTATGTGGGTGCAGAGGAGAGAGCTGTCAGAGGGACACCAAGATGTCGAGTTTGAGTTCTTGATCAGCCATTAGAACAGTAACATGCGTGTCTCCTGTTCCCCAACACATATCTGTTATGGAAAAAGAAAGTATTCTAAAAGTAATCTGGTACCGGCGGGGATTGTTGTTAGCTTCTGATGCGCAGAAGAAAAATCTGGCCCATCCTATTTTTTACAGGCCCACCCGAAAGTACATTTCTGCCTACGCCACTGGGCCAGTCACTGAGTTTCTGATTGGAGTCGTGTTTCCAGCCGCAGCAATAGACGTTCAGGACCTTGAGTTCTTCAGAGGAGAAGAACAGGGCCACGGTCGACTCAGGAAAAAGAAAATATCTTTCATGCAACTGCAAAATGCAATCATATTTTTTAAAATGGTGTTAGTGAAGATTAGCACATGGGGCCTTTTATCGTGAAAGAAACGGTTACCGTGTTGTTTACGACCAAAGAGTCTCTTTATGCAAAATCCGAAGTTTTAGAAATAAGCGACCTTGGTAGGAAAGCTGGAAAGTATTCATGACAGAAACAGAAGAAGAAATGTGGTTGAGTTTCTAAGGCCTGATGTCACTCGACTCAATTAAGGACTACAAGTTTGAAAATGTAGAAATGTTGAGAGACGTCTTTTAACCCTCCGGTATCATTCGATTGGACTACGCAAATTAGTCATTCGAGACAAAAATGTCCACTGCAAAAGACTTTGATAAAAACATTATATTTTATATATATATATATCTTTAAAGCAACTTCCGCCCTAATAGAAAATACCAAAAATGTAATCATTTTCAGGATTTTAACCCTTTCAATGCCATTTTCAAAACATTATTAATTTAGTTAATGACTAATGGTGACATCCAAAAACCAAGATAGCAACGGGTAAAAAAACAAAAATAGAGACGAACAAAAACTAAAATAACGACAAACTAAACCTAAATTAGCAACAACCATAAAAACAGAAAATAGCGAGGATAAAAAAAACAATGTAGCGATGAAAGACAAAACAAATTAGCGACGACTAAAAACAAAAATAGGATTGGCTAAATAAACGAAATATCGATGAACAAAAAAAACGAAAGGGCATTGGCTAAATAAAACAAATAACGACGACCAAAGAACCAAAAAGCGATAAACAAAAAAACAAATAATACGAATAAGATATTGACATAAAACCAAGATGGAAATGCCCGAACACCAATGGTCGACCGCACGGAGATCACGTCCACTATTCGGTCCATAGATCGACCAAACAGCTGTTGCCGTTGTGTTGCTTTATGGTCTCCTCCCTGGATTCAAATGAAGGAAATGTAACCCTGTGCAAATTAAACTGCTTGTTGTGTGACCGAGTGGCAGAACACGTATCTGGTGATGCTAAGTTAGCATAGCGTGACCAGACGTCCCCGTTTGTATTGGCCTGTCCCCGGTTGAAACTGTCCCGTTTTTTAATATACGTTAAAAACACATAGCAAGGTGAAATAAAACGTTTCATGTCTGGAAACACTACAGACTGCGGTCGAGCCAGCCCGCACGTTCTATTGCGGTCTGATTGCGGTGCGCGAGTATCCCATGCATTACGGAAGAGGCCTGTAAAACCTGCCTTCAAAATAAAAGCTTTTACTCGGTCAATAACACATATACCTAAAAAACACACCAAACATATTCATATATACTGGAGCTTAAATTAAGAAACATGTCCTATATAATGTGATCAATAATACTTTAAAACAAACCACGTACAACCACATTATAACTGAGTGAACGTAAAGGATACAGTTATGAAGAACACTCCTAAAGTAACATTACTTTCTGGAGCACAATTTAAAATGTCTGCTGTTTAAAATCTCAATTTAGATCTATTGTCCGTCTATATTTATGGAAACCGTCCATAATCAAAGAGTCACTCGAAGTCAATCAAATACTTATTTGTCTTCAGGGTGACAGCAGGAGACCCCATCTAGTCACTCACGGCCCGTCCACACTACAGCGTCGAAAGCTCCAATCTGCCCATTCACTTTCAATGGGGTGACGTCACGTAGCCGCGCTTTTTCGCCGAACTGAATTGTGGGTAGCAGAGCGGTCCGTCTCCGGCGTCTCGGCGTCAGAAGTTGAACAATGTTCAACTTCTGACGCCGGAGACGCCGGAGTAGCCAGCGCCAGCCAATCAAATCCCGTTTCCCAAAATCTGACAGCTGAAGCCGTAGCCAATCAAACCGCGTCTAAGCTGGGAGAGATATCCCGCCGTTCATTTCTATATTTCAAAAAAAGTCGGAGGAGAAACTAACTATCGCCGTAGCAACTCACCCGGTTTTGTATGACCAGACCCTCTTCACCTACCGGGACACAAACCGGAGGAACCAGCATGGAGGGAGGTGGCAGAGGCAGTGAGGGAACTGGTAGGGTTTCACCTGTTTGGGGAGTTTATATATATATATATATATATATATATATATATATTGCTCGCATAAAATCCCCGGGGTTTTTGCTTTGTATGTCGGGGCGGGAGATTCAGGTTGTTGGTTGTTGGTCGTGTTGCTTGAATAAAATCCACAAGCTCCAGACACGCCCAGCTCCAAGCTCTTTTTGGAGCTGTAGTGTGGACGCTCAGTGACAGAGAGAATGTGGACAATCTGATGCAGAGTTTCAAAATAAAAGACCTGAAGCTCGTATGAGCTATCGTCCCTCTGGTTGGATCCAACAGTTCACATGTTTGAATGACATTGAAGCGGAATTGTCCCCTTGTTTCTTTAACAGTGAAGAACACAGGATATGTGTTGATGAGATATTGACCGCGAAACTCAAAATGTCCCCGGTTTTAATTTTGAAAATCTGGTCCCCTGAAGTTAGCACGTGTTGCTAACGGGCTAAAAGTTTACGTGTTTAAGTCTAAGAGTGTTTACTTCCTGCATCACGTTCATCCGTGTTCACGCGGTTCATTCTGCAATTACCACGCGGGCAGAAGAACATTGGAGTCGGCAAATCAACCACTTTTCGTGTGTGTGTTGTGTGTGTTGTGTGTGTGTGTGTGTGTGTGTGTGTGTGTGTGTGTGTGTGTGTGTGTGTGTGTGTGGTGTGTGTGTGTGTGTGTGTGTGTGTGTGTGTGTGTGTGTGTGTGTGTGTGTGTGTGTGTGTGTGTGTGTGTGTGTGTGTGTGTGTGTGTGTGTGTGTGTGTTATATCAGCTGTGTAATCGTTAATAGATGCAGCGTTTTCTTCAGTTCACCCTGTTGAGCTGCAAAACGGTTCAATTTATTCTGACAACACTGCATCGGTGTGTATCCACCAGTGTGTGTGTGTGTGTGTGTGTGTGTGTGTGTGTGTTTAAAGAAAGAGACGCTGATGTTTTTCTTCACCGAGGCGAGGAAGACGTAATCGTAGCAGACATGGGGAAAATAAAAGCGAGAGATGTAGTAGTTTACACTGTGTGTGTGTGTGTGTTCGTGTTCGTGTGTGTGTGTGTGTGTGTGTGTGTGTGTGTGTGTGTGTGTGTGTGTGTGTGTGTGTGTGTGTGTGTGTGTGTGTGTGTGTGTGTGTGTGTGTGTGTGTGTGTGTGTGTGGTGTGTGTGTGTGTGTGTGTGTGTGTGTGTGTGTGTGTGTGTGTGTGTGTGTGTGTGTGTGTGTGTGTGTGTCTGCAGATCAATATGTTCTATCGTCACGTTTCCTCCGAGGGGTTTATTGATTCTCAATGTAATATAATTAGATGTTTCTCCGCACGAGGACCGGCGGACGAAAGATAACAAAACATGAAATCACAGAGAGCTTTGTCTGGAAGGGATTGATTCACATTTGAAAAGATATTTGTCCTAAATTCTATTTCTCTCTGAATGAACTGATTCCTAATCGCTGAATGTTGAACTCGTATTAAATCACAGAGAATGTTAATTTCTCCTCGATGTGTCGTTCTAACTGTAAACATGTAATAATTAAATCTAAAAAGATATTCACGTTCTGCTTCGTAATGATTTAAACTGTAATCTGAGTGAAGGGTCGTGTGCAGCGAGGCGGTCAGGGGATGAACAACCTGTCACATGTTCTGAATGGACCAATCAGAATCGAGTATTCCTTTCTGGGGTGTTTTGAAGTTACTGTTTGAATATTGGAAGATATTAATATTCTGTAAATTATATAATGAACATATATCCACACATTAAAGAATGTTATTGTTCTATAAAACAAAGTTAAATCTGCTGTCGTGAGTTTCATCTCTGAGACGTTGAAACTCTTTAAAACTCGAGTTCAACTCAAAATCTGATTTTATAACTCAATGTGGAAGAGAGTGTTGCTGTTCAGGTACACTCACACTCACACGACACACACACACCACACACACTCACACAGACACACACAGACACACACACACACACCACTCACACACAGACACAAAGACACACACACACACACACACACACACTCACACACTCACAAAGACACACACACACAGACACACACACACACACATACCCCACACACACTCACACACAGACACACACACACACACTCACACACACACACACAGGCACACACACACACACACTCACACACACACTCACACACAGACACTCACACACACACTCACACACACACACAGACACACATCACAGACACACAAAGACACACACACAGACACACACACAGACACACACACACTCACACACAGACACACACACACACACACACAAGACACACACGACACACACACACACACACAAAACAACGTGATTTAAACACAAACATCCCCGTCTTTGATAACGCTAAATAATCCCTCGGTTCTGCAGCTCCACTGAACGCTCCTGGTGAACAATGTGTAATCACTGACACATACACACACACACATACACATACACACACACACACACACACCACACACACACACACCCACTCCTTATCTGCAGGATGTTCTTTACATTGTTGGATTTATTGAAGTGGAGTTGTTGGAGTGCGCAGTCGAGCATGCCACTTTACACCAACTGTTATATGACACCACACACACACACACACACACCACACACACACACACTGAGGGCCCAAGGTAGCCATTACAGATAATGGCCTCTGGCTCCGCGTTGCCATGGCGATGTAAAGGAGGAAACAGAGAGCTGCAGATTGTTGTGTGTGTGTGTGTGTGTGTGTGTGTGTGTGTGTGTGTGTGTGTGTGTGTGTGTGTGTGTGTGTGTGTGTGTGTGTGTGTGTGTGTGTGTGTGTGTGTGTGTGTGTGTGTGTGTGTGTGTGTGTGTGTGTGTGTGTGTGTGTGTGTGTGTGTGTGTGTGTGTGTGTGTGTGTGTGTGTGTGTGTGTGTGTTTCAGTAGGGTGGGCCTGTAAAAAATAGGATGGGCCAGATTTGTGTTCTGCGCATCAGAAGCTACAACAATCCCCGCCGGTACCGGTGGCAGATTACTTTTAGAATACGTTCCATCCCCCGGACTCGTGTCCCGTCTTAAAACTTTCTTGGAATATTTATGAGCTGAAGGTGTCTGTGCTTTAAAGGCGCCCCTAATGAATGAATTATCATTATTATTTATTATCTGAAACGATAACTTTTAAAACTGTTTCCAGTCACTTGCCCCATGCCTTCAGCAGCAGCCGGCCGTTCACTTTGATTTGATCGTTATAAATGTCATCATTTCGACAATAAAGAAATGCTACATAAACGTTATCTTTCACATTGTATCTAACCATCTCCGTTTCTACCTTTCAATATATTTTAAAAGAGATCTCTCTCTCCTCTGCGTGGGGGGGCGGGGCCTCACAGACACGCTGCATCTCTCTCTCGCTCACAGACACGCTGCATCTCTCTCTCGCTCACAGACACGCTGCACTCTCTCTCGCTCACAGACACGCTGCAGTGCAGTGCAGTGTGCACACAGCTCTGCTGGTCATGAATATTACATTTTGTGAGGAAACTTTTCCACCAATAATTCCAATAAGTATTCCTAAATGTATTCACTTCAGGTTTACGAAAGTAACTGTAATCAGATTACTCGTTTTTCAAATGTAACGCCAGCTGAACCAGGGGCGGACTGGCCATCTGGAGAATCTGGAGAACAACCGGTCGACAAGGGCCGTTGACGGGCGGCCCTTTTAAAAATACATAGTTTAACGTCATCATTTAAGTTGCGCTGGCGGCCGACAGAGGGCGACAGCGGCCGCTAATGCAGTTGTGTGGTTCTTATCTGTGAAATAATCACACAAGAAGAAGAAGAAGAAGAAGAAGAAGAAGAAGAAGAAGAAGAAGAAGAGAAGAAGAAGAAGAAGAAGAAGAAGAAGAAGAAGAAGAAGAAGAAGAAGAAGAAGAAGAAGAAGAAGAAGAAGGGCGCCGGAGTCTGATGAGAATATTCGTTGTGGCCAAACGGCGGTACTACACTTCCTTTAGGTTGCTGGGCACTTTTTCCCATTGACTTACATGGGGAAAGAACGGTCTGTAACTCGTTGGATAATTTTTTTTAAACTAAATAAAGGACCCAGTATGAACACTCAGCCTTTATTAAAAACATTCGTTCCTCAAGTTGTAAAAATGTGCTAATAACGTTATTCTGAGAGTTATTTCCCTCTGCATTATGAACGCGCATCGAACCCACGGCTACGCCACTAATAATAATAATAATGGGTTCCATTTATAAAGCACTTCATATTTGAATTCAAATCCCGGAGTGCTACAAGCAGTGAGCATGAACAGTATAAGTAAACATTACACAACACGGTAGAATGAATAAAAAAGCAATACAAAAAATAAAAATAAATAAAAGGGTGGTAAAAAGGGCAAAGGCTCTGAAGAGATGGGTTTGAGGCCTTTCTAAAAGCCTCCACGGTCTGTGGTGCCTCGTGTGGTCGGGGAGAGCGTTCCACAGACTGGGGGCAGCCGAGCAGAAGGCCCGGTCTCCCAGAGCGCGGAGCTTAGTCCTGGGGGGGTTTGAGGAGGTTGCTGGAGCGGGTGGTCCGCAGGGAGGTATGGGGGGAGAGGAGTTCCTTGAGGTGGGGAGGGGCAGTTCCATGGACGCGCTGGTGGGTGAGGACGGAGACCTTGAATTCGATCCTCAGCTCCACGGAGAGCCGGTGGAGCGCTTTAAGGATGGGGTGATGGGATCGTATGTGCGCACCCTCATCAGGATCCTAGCAGCACTGTTCTGAATGTACTGGAGCTTCTGGATGCTTCTGGGAGGGATCCCGATGAGGAGTGCATTGCAGTCGTCCAGCCTGGAGGAGACGAAGGCGTGGACCAGCTTCTCGGCCTCAGACAGAGTGAGTGTGGGGCGGAGTTTGGCGATGGTCCTGAGGTGGTAGAAGGAGTCCGATGGTGGAGTGCAGACGATGGAGGAGGATGAGGAGAGAGGGAGGAGGATGAGGAGAGAGGGAGGAGGATGAGGAGAGAGGGAGGGCCGTCATCAGCAGGTCGTTGGTGACCCTGAGGGCAGTGTCTGTGCCACTGGTATGAAACGTTTCTCAAACTCCACGCGTTTCATTTCCGTCTCCTGATTTCCACCTGAGGAGCTAAAAGGTTAACGAGGAGTTAATGAAGAGCTTCTAATCACTGAGGTCTGAACACACACGTTACACACGGCGACAGGACACGATCAGGTGTGGAAAGTCATTCCATAAAACACACCGCCCGCCTTCCTGTGTAGTTACGACTCTTCGTTATACCCATGTTTGTTTGTTTATTATGGACCCTTAAATACAATACTTACCCCAAACAAGACACCTACACGAGCCAACATGTACCCTTTATGACTCAAAACCAAATCCTAACATTCACAGAAGATCCCAGAAATTCCACGAAATCCTGAAAGACCCACATATTCCCAAAAACACACAGAAATCCCGTTAAACATCTATGAAAAGAAATCAATCTTCCAAATCTTTCATAAAAGACTTCTTGCGATATATATTATATTGCAAGGTGGATAGAAACACACCTCATATTTTCTTTCCTCTTTAAATAATGTGTTACCAAACTGAAGACATGGAGTGAGAAAACATGTAATAACCTTCACACACACACACACACACACACACACACACACACACACACACACACACACACACACACACAGGTCACAGTGTCGGTGTGCGAGACGAGTGGGCATCCTCGTTTATTATTCAGCACGAGCAGAATCCATGGTGTGTGTGAGGACATACATGGGAACCTGAAACAACCTGTACACACACACACACACACACACACACACACACACACACACACAGCTCTGAGAGTCTCGATTCGTGACTGAAAGTTTTCTGAGTCATGAGACGATATTTTTCATCTCCTCCCACTCTCTCTCTCTCCCGCCAAACGAGACGTGTTTAATATAAACACTGAGCAGGGATGTCAGAAAATCCTACTTTAAAGAGTCCTCTCTTGCTGATGTTCAGGTGTATATCAGTATGTAGTGTCTCTACTTTAAAGAGTCCTCTCTTGCTGATGTTCAGGTGTATATCAGTATGTAGTGTCTCTACTTTAAAGAGTCCTCTCTTGCTGATGTTCAGGTGTATATCAGTATGTAGTGTCTCTACTTTAAAGAGTCCTCTCCTGCTGATGTTCAGGTGTATATCAGTATGTAGTGTCTCTACTTTAAAGAGTCCTCTCCTCTGATGTTCAGGTGTGTATCAGTATGTAGTGTCTCTACTTTAAAGAGTCCTCTCCTGCTGATGTTCAGGTGTATATCAGTATGTAGTGTCTCTACTTTAAAGAGTCCTCTCCTCTGATGTTCAGGTGTGTATCAGTATGTAGTGTCTCTACTTTAAAGAGTCCTCTCCTCTGATGTTCAGGTGTATATCAGTATGTAGTGTCTCTACTTTAAAGAGTCGTCTCCTGCTGATGGTCAGGTGTATATCAGTATGTAGTGTCTCTACTTTAAAGAGTCCTCTCCTGCTGATGTTCAGGTGTTTATCAGTATGTAGTGTCTCTACTTTAAAGAGTCCTCTCCTGCTGATGTTCAGGTGTATATCAGTATGTAGTGTCTCTACTTTAAAGAGTCCTCTCCTGCTGATGTTCAGGTGTATATCAGTATATAGTGTCTCTACTTTAAAGAGTCCTCTCCTGCTGATGTTCAGGTGTATATCAGTATGTAGTGTCTCTACTTTAAAGAGTCCTCTCCTGCTGATGTTCAGGTGTATATCAGTACGTAGTGTCTCTACTTTAAAGAGTCCTCTCCTGATGATGCTCAGGTGTATATCAGTATGTAGTGTCTCTACTTTAAAGAGTCCTCTCCTGATGATGCTCAGGTGTATATCAGTATGTAGTGTCTCTACTTTAAAGAGTCCTCTCCTGATGATGCTCAGGTGTATATCAGTATGTAGTGTCTCTACTTTAAAGAGTCCTCTCCTGATGATGCTCAGGTGTATATCAGTATGTAGTGTCTCTACTTTAAAGAGTCCTCTCCTGATGATGCTCAGGTGTATATCAGTATGTAGTGTCTCTACTTTAAAGAGTCCTCTCCTGCTGATGTTCAGGTGTATATCAGTATGTAGTGTCTCTACTTTAAAGAGTCCTCTCCTGCTGATGTTCAGGTGTATATCAGTGTGTAGTGTCTCTGCTTTAAAGAGTCCTCTCCTGCTGATGTTCAGGTGTATATCAGTATGTAGTGTCTCTACTTTAAAGAGTCCTCTCCTGCTGATGTTCAGGTGTATGTCAGTATGTCGTGTCTCTACTTTAAAGAGTCCTCTCCAGCTGATGTTCAGGTGTATATCAGTATGTAGTGTCTCTACTTTAAAGAGTCCTCTCCTGCTGATGTTCAGGTGTATGTCAGTATGTCGTGTCTCTACTTTAAAGAGTCCTCTCCTGCTGATGTTCAGTACAGTCGATCCTATTGGCTGTTATATCATGATCTTTGTTCTCCAACATTAGTCAGTGTTCTTCCACTGGTTTGAGTTCCCAGCATCCCATTGAAGTGCTGACTCATGTCTCTGTGAGGCGTCCAGGCTCTCTGTGAGGCGTTCAGGCTCTCTGTGATGCGTTCAGGCTCTCTGTGAGGCGTTCAGGCTCTCTGTGATGCGTTCAGGCTCTCTGTGAGGCGTTCAGGCTCTCTGTGAGGCGTTCAGGCTCTCTGTGAGGCGTCCAGGCTCTCTGTGGGGCGTTCAGGCTCTCCGATGGGACGTGTTAGTGTTGTTAATGTCACCCTTTATCTTCGTGCTGCAGGTTTTAAACTCGGTGAATATTTTTCTGTCAGAGTTTGTCTCGTCTGGAAGAATTAGTTAGCTACTCTTAGCTGTTAGCTACTCTTAGCTGTTAGCTACTATTAACTGTTAGCTACACTTAGCTGTTATCTACTCTTAGCTGTTAGCTACTCTTAGCTGTTAGCTACTCTTAGCTGTTAGCTACTCTTAGCTGTTAGCTACTATTAACTGTTAGCTACACTTAGCTGTTAGCTACTCTTAGCTGTTAGCTACTGTTAACTGTTAGCTTCTCTTCGCTGTAACTACTATTGGCTATAATCTACTCTTAGATGTTAGCTACTCTTAGCTGTTAGCTACTGTTAACTGTTAGCTACACTTAGCTGTTATCTACTCTTAGCTGTTAGCTACTATTAACAGTTAGCTACTATTAACAGTTAGCTACCCTTAGCTGTTAGTTAGTAACTGTTAGCTACTCTTAGCTGTTAGCTAGTCTTAGCTTTTAGATGCTATTAACTGTTAGCTTCTCTTCGCTGTAACTACTATTAGCTATTATCTACTCTTAGCTGTTAGTTACTATTAACGGTTAGTTACTCTTAGCTGTTAGTTACTCTTAGCTGTAAGGTGTTAGCTGTTAGCTACTAGCCGTTAGTGGCTGGTGCAGCGAGGGTCCATGGAGATTTCATTATGGTGCGTTCAAGCTTTATTATGTAAAAATTTGTTATAGGTCCAACACTCACACGATTATTTTATATTTGTTATATATATATATATATATATATATATAACCAGCAGCTGTACAGTCTTATATGTGGTTTTCTTTGTATTAACATTGGGTTTTTTGGGACATTTATGTTAATTTGACAGCAGAGATGAAACATAACCTGCAGTTTGGTTAGTTGCAGCGCTACTTTCTAACCTGTTGCAAGAAATAAATATGCAATATACTTAATATGCAATTCTCTTTCATTTTAATGGATTAACAGCGCGCACAACTTTACAATATCTCCCCATGTTTCACTCAAAATGTTCATTGCAGAGTATGTGTTAAGTACCTCCTGTTGCTTTGTCTCGTAGTCATCTACAGAAAGTGTGTGTGTGTGTGTGTGTGTGTGTGTGTGTGTGTGTGTGTGTGTGTGTGTGTGTGTGTGTGTGTGTGTGTGTGTGTGGTGTGTGTGTGTGTGTGTGTGTGTGTGTGTGTGTGTGTGTGTGTGTGTGTGTGTGTGTGGTGTGTGTGTGTGTGTGTGTGTGTGTGTGTGTGGTGTGTGTGTGTGTGTGTGTGTGTGTGTGTGTGTGTGTGACACCCAGGGAAACACTAACGTGACATTTCTCTGATCGATGCGACTCATTTTCCTCGCTGTCACACTCCCCGAGCTGCTGCTACTGGGAAAACTCCCACACACTCATAAAGTCACTGTACACACACACACACACACACACACACACACACACACACACACACACACACACACTCTCATGAATGATACACTCTCACACATTAAGGTTACGTCTGCTCCGCTGTACTGCCGAGTCGTGACTCTCCGCTACGAGTGTCGAGGCGATAAACAGACGGGAACATTTCACCTGAACAGCTGGACTCTTATTTTGAAAATCCCAGGCAATGCCCTGAGCATATGGTTAACAACTGTGCAGAATATTAATCTGTTTTGTAGGTGCTTTTCACGCTGCACTCGTCACTGCTGCTGATCTTTGCTTTAAGGAAAAGACAACACAAAAGATGTGGTTTTGGATTTTATTCGTTTTATTTTCAAATAGTTTTGCACTAGTCTTACATCTTGAATAGAGGTGGATTTAAGACGTTTTTAGAGACAATATTCTGCATTCGTGTTGAGTTAAATATCAGCGTTGTATTCTGAATCCACATCACAGATCATAACACTCCGTAAAGATGATTCAACACGGTTTCATTCTGTGAACAACCAACCCATGAAATCAGGACGTGACACCGGGCTTTTATTCTGAAAATCCCCAGCACAGGTCTCTGTGATCTCACTCAGTCGACGTCTGAAAGGCTCTTATTGTGAAAGGTCAGCAGGGGTCCAGGCTCTCCATCACCCCCTGCAGAAGCTTTGCTGAAACCAAAACATCTTTGTAATCATAGTTTGACATTTGGGTTTATTGTCTGACGTCCTCAGCGTGACGGACGGACGCCCCGCGTGTTTCACTTCTGATCCGCGCTGACGAAGAGGCTTCTGGGCGAAGATAGATCCTGTAGCGTGTACAGAGAGAGGGAAGGAAGGAAGGTGACCAAGTACTTACTCAAGTATTTACCCTTTGTTCACTTCTGGATCATAGTGACATCACACCACTGATAGGCTAAGGGGCGGGACATCTCTAAGCGGTTGACCAATCACAGCGCAGCCTGCCAGCTGACCCGCACATTGACAAACTACAACATAATATGAAACCATAACAATATGATACCGTGAAAAGAGCCATTTTACTTTTGATACTTGAAGAACATTTAGCTGATAATACTTTATATTATTTTACAATATGACGTATTCTATGTTTTTATAAATGTCTCCATTTAATTGTTTCTAAAACGGAGCCACGTGTTCAATATATGATTCAGGTTTCAGTTCAATGTGAAAGCACGTGACGAAGCTTCTGATGGCATTTCTCCCCCTCACCTGTTGCTCTTCGATGGGCGCCATGGAAACAGCTGTCAGCCAATCAGCAGCCTCCGTCTCGTCTCAGGGCTGCTCCTTAATTGTTTGCAGTTTATTGTTTGTGCTCAGCTGTCACCAAGACACAAAGTGGAACCTGTCGACGAAATGCATTTCAGAAAAGACAACTTTTTTTAAAGTGTGTGCGTGTGTGTGAGCGAGCGTGTGTGCGTGTGTGCGTGTGTGTGAGCGAGCGTGTGTGTGAGCGCGTGTGTGTGAGCGTGTGTGCGTGTGTGTGAGCGAGTGTGTGTGAGCGAGCGAGCGTGTGTGTGAGCGAGCGTGTGTGTGAGCGAGTGTGTGTGAGCGTGTGTGTGAGAGCGAGTGTGTGTGAGCGAGTGTGTGTGAGCGAGTGTGTGTGCGTGCGTGTGTGTGAGCGTGTGTGTGTGAGCGAGCGTGTGTGTGAGCGAGTGTGTGTGAGCGAGTGTGTGTGAGCGAGTGTGTGTGCGTGTGTGTGTGAGCGTGTGTGTGTGAGCGAGCGTGTGTGAGCGAGTGTGTGTGAGCGAGTGTGTGCGTGCGTGTGTGTGAGCGAGTGTGTGTGAGCGAGCGTGTGTGTGTGAGCGAGCGTGTGTGAGCGAGCGAGTGTGTGTGAGCGTGTGTGTGTGTGAGTGTGTGTGAACGTGTGTGTGCGAGCAAGCGTGTGTGCGTGAGCGTGTGTGTGAACGTGTGTGTGTGCGAGCAAGTGTGTGTGCGTGAGCGAGCGTGTGTGAGCAAGCGTGTGTGTGTGAGCGTGTGTGTGAGCGAGTTTTCGCCGAACTGCATTGTGGGAAGCGGAGCTTTGATGGCGTGGCTCGTTGCAAAAGTTGAGCAATGTTCAACTTTTGAGCCTCGGCCAATCGAATCATATGCAAGCATCAACGCACGCCGCTGTGTGGATGGGCCGTGTGTGTGTGTGTGTGCGTGCGTGTGTGTGTGTGTGCACGTGGTGCTGCTCTGCATGAATGAGTGAGTGACTCGCAGAGTGTAAAGCTTCGAGGGCTCGAACCGGAGAGAGATTCATAAATACAGAACATTAACCATTTACTGATATTATAGATGTTGAAGTCTGATGGTGAGATCTAGAGGTCTGTGCGAAACTGTTGTTGTTGTTGTTTACGTCTGAATATGATTATAGGTCAGATATCTGATAGTATTTCACATTCTGCTTCCTGAGATTGTAATATCGCACCTGTTGATACAAAGTGGATCGTTGGTGCAGCTCCTAAAACAGAGCTCCACATGTAGATTAATCCGCCGCTGAAAGTAGTCCCTAACTAATGCATTGTTGTTAGATTAAAAAGCATTTAGCAGGGTGTCTTTGAGACCCCCAGAATGCTGGACATGTTGCTAAAGGACATGTGTTGATCTTTAGTCAGAGCAGCTTCGTGTAACCGCTCCTCGCGCTCCTCGCGCGCACGCGACGCGTCTCCTCGGTTCTGGAGGGAATCTGAACTCTGTGAATTTCCTGCGCGTGTTGACTGAGGGTCTGAGAGCTCTGTAGTTTTCCACGGAGCCGTAAAGACGAGCGGAGGAACCGGAGAATCCTCTGAAGTGTCATCAGTTAAATCACCGCGGCTTTGTGTGTGTGCTAGCTAGCATGCTTCGCGACTCGCCGTCCTCCTCCCGAAAGTGTGTATGTGGTTCGTGTTTGGTGTGACCGTAGTGTCCCGGTACCCCACAGGGTGCCCGGCCTCTCTCCCGCTTCTCCCCCCCCCCTGTCGCTGCTCTGCTTCTGCTACAGAGAAACACGCAGCACGGGAACTCAGCCACTTCCAATGGATTTAAAAAACGGTCTGAAATCTGAAATAAATGTAATAAACTAAAACAAGTACAGAAATTGTATTAAATGATCCCGATAAGTGTTATATTTACAGATGTAGATATTTCAACCCAAAACTGAAAATACATTCGAAACAAACCAATTTAAATTAAAGCTGTAATTAAAAGATAGTCTGATGAAATGACGCTGGTCTGATATTGAGCTGAGAGCTGGAGAGTGTTACTCTAACAGATGTCACGCGGCGGCACGGGGACAGCTTCCGGTCCTCTGGCGGAAGAGGAGAAAAGATGCGGGTAGAAAATACTGAATTTAATAAACAAAGCTAAATGTGTTAATATTCTAAGATGAAAACGATCACTGGAGAAACCTCTGCACTGAAAACCCTGAATTTAATTTATTTATATATTTTTTCTTATTTTCTTTATAATGTATTTATTTTCTTATTTTCTTTATAATGTATTCCCTCTGGAGCATCTCCTGCACTCTGTCACCTCCAGCTCCCAGTCTTATTCATCAGCCACCCCTCCTCCATCGTGTGTGTGTGTGTGTGTGTGTCCTATATCCCTGTGCACACACCAACATATGCACACACACGCATTAACAAAGCCTGGCTCTCCGCCTCCTCTTTTCAAACATCCCTCTCTCATTGTTTCCCCCCCTCCCTCTGAGAGAGAGTGTGTGTGTCCTCCCATGTGTGTGTCCTCTCCTGTGTGTGTGTGTGTGTGTGTGTGTGTGTGTGTGTGTGTGTGTGTGTGTGTGTGTGTGTGTGTGTGTGTATGTCCTCTCTGTGTGTGTGTATATGTGTGTGTGTGTGTGTGTGTGTATCCTCTCATGTGTGTGTGTCCTCTCATGTGTGTGTCCTCTCCTGTGTGTGTGTGTGTGTGTGTGTGTGTGTGTGTGTGTGTGTATCCTCTCATGTGTGTGTGTCCTCTCATGTGTGTGTCCTCTCCTGTGTGTGTGTGTGTGTGTGTGTGTGTGTGTGTGTGTGTGTGTGTGTGTGTGTGTGTGTGTGTGTGTCCTCTCATGTGTGTGTCCTCTCCTGTGTGTGTGTGTGCCGATGCGTCGCGATGCGTCTGCCGGCGCTGAACAGGTGTGTGTTCAGTCCTCCGGAGCTCCGCACACTGAGGGGCTCTTGCGCTCACACACACCCAGGATCTAGCTTCACATCTGGGCAGCAGGACCCTGAGCGCCCCTCCTCCTCTGGAGATGATCCAGGGAGGAACGCAGAGAGCGGTAGCCCAGCGGAGGACCCTGAAGCCGGGGTAGATCTGCTGCCGATCAGCCTGTTGCCCCTCCGCTCGTCCCAGTGAGTACCCTGTGCTCACTTCGCCCTCCGCTTTCAAGCAACTTTTGCGTCACTTTGGATTTAAGGGTATATATAGAATGAGATTTCTTTATGTAAGGATTTGGTGCATAATGTCAACAGAACTGCAAAGACCGAGAACATAAATACAAATACAATTAAAATGAGCAGAGAAAGCATAAAGATATCCTAAAGATACGGGAATCAGAATAGAAAATGTCTTGACAAAAAAACTAAATATAAAAATACTATAAAATGATATATCTGAATTTAAAGACTGTTTTATGGAAAGAATATGAAATAAGAATATATAAAGCATTAAGACCAATATGAATGTAACAGGATGAAGGACGCATCTCCATTCATTAACTGAGACATATGAAAGAATGGATGTTGAGTGAACTCTGGGTCGGACACATGTTGAGTCGGCGGCGCGGCGCTGAGATGCAGCCGCGGTGTTCGTGATGCTTCTCTGCTGCAGTGAGCGCCTCCGCTGCAGAGCGCCGTTATTCAGACACTCTGAGCGTGGGATCTGTGACACTTTTTAGATTCCATCGGCTTCGCTCAGACAGGTGTCTGGTCTCGGGAGCTGCTCTGGGATCAGTTTGGCGCTGGGACTTGTTCCGTCTGTTCTTGGTGGGGTTCTGCCGCTTTGAGGGAGCAGAGGGGACGGAGGGAATGTGGGGTTTTCAGTTGCTGTAAATGCTGGTTTCCAAGCGGCTTGGGAAGAGCGAGTTACCGTGGCGATGCTCCGAAGTGTGTGTGAGGAACACGACGGAGCAGACGGAGGATTCCTCTGAGTCCCTGCAGAGAGACGGAGACAGCTGGACACGAGAGAGGGAGGTGTGAGAGCCCTCCTCTGCTGCCAGCTCACCTGGGCACACCTGTGGAGGACTCATACCTGTGTGTGTGTGTGTGTGTGCGTGTGTGTGTGTGTGTGTGTGTGTGTCAGGTCTGACAGCAGGGCGTCTCGTTTGGCTCGGCGGTGGAACCGTTCTGCGGGCGATGCTCTGATCCTGAAGCCGCTGTTCTACACGGGAACCTCCCGATCCTCACTCAGCCTGGACAGGTACGCACACACACACACACACACACACACACACACACACACACACACACACACACACGCACACCTGTTTAGTGTTGCTATGTGGGGGAAAAGGAATGATAACAAGCAAAATGTCTCAGATGTGACTCTTTGTTGGCTGGGTCTACTTTTTGGATGCGCTCTGCAGGAGCTGAACTGGAGCTCTGATTCCAGCCCGGTCCGGTTTTAATTGTATATTGATTTAAACAGGACGATGTAAAGTAATCTAATTAAAGTCAGCTTGTAAAGGGCTAACAGCTAAAGGTCTCCTGATCACGGCTCCGTCGTCGAGTCGACTGGAACAGATTCACATCGTTCAATGTTCCCAAACTCTCGTTGTTTCTCACAGCGTCTCTGATAGTCTGTGTGTTCGCTCTCTGTCCTGCACGGCTTGCTGGAGCTCCTGCCCCCCCCCCTCACCCCTATGAGCCCACTGTGCTCTGATTGGTCAGCTCGCCCACTCTGTTCTGATGAGTCCACCGCTACAGCGGAACATCAGTGATTTATGTGTTACCATGGCGTTTGTTAGCAACCAGGAAATGACTCCAGTGATGACGAACAGGTGAGGATGCTGCGTGGGGTCTGGGGCCGTGTGGGGGGACGTTGTGGGGACGTTGTGGGACGTTGTGGGGACGTTGTGGGACGTTGGGGGGACGTTGGGGGGACGTTGTGGGGACGTTGGGGGGACGTTGGGGGCGCGTTGTGGGGACGTTGGGGGGACGTTGTGGGGACGTTGTGGGGACGTTGTGGGGACGTTGGGGGGACGTTGTGGGGACGTTGTGGGGACGTTGGGGGGACGTTGGGGGGACGTTGTGGGGACGTTGGGGGGACGTTGGGGGCGCGTTGTGGGGACGTTGTGGGGCTCGCTGCTGCTGGAGCGGACAGTGTGAGCTGGGTTACTGGTGACATTTCCTGGTTGCTGCGTGGGGTCTGCGAGACACGGCGAAACTCAGCCTGAACTCTGCTGAGGGGGTTGCAGCACCCCGTCTGCGAGGCTCCACACGCACCCCCAAACGTACACCTACAGTGTAAGTGCGCCACAGTTTCGCCGCTGCGGGACGCGGCTGAGAGTGTGTGAGGATCTCCACGGATTGGTCCATTTGGATTTTATTTGTTCACAAACTCTCATCAAATTATTAAAACCGAGAAAAAAACTGCTTCTTTAAAAAAAATTATGTAATTATGTAAAAACTACGACTCCCACAATGCATCGCGGTAACAAACAGCCAATCGCAGCACCTTTTAGAAACCTGATTATAAACATGTTGACTCTTCCCACTAGAGTTATAGCTCTGAAGCTGCAGCTCTGATTCCTTCCTGTTCTCCATGGCAACAGCAGCAGAGGCTCATGGGTATTGTAGTGTTTAGAAACATTAATCACAAATAACATGTGAACATCACACGGGGGACAATTATAGTTTAGAGGAAACACGTTTCTATTTTATCATTTGTTTAATTTTTCTATTTAAATGTTTTATTAAAATAATTTTAGTTTTTAGTTCTTTTTTTATTTGAATTTAAACTGTTTTATTTTAATTATTGGAGAAGAGGGGACACATGTTGATGTAGAAGAGACATGGAGAAGAGGGGACACATGTTGATGTAGAAGAGACATGGAGAAGAGGGGACACATGTTGATGTAGAAGAGACATGAAGAAGAGGGGACACATGTTGATGTAGAAGAGACATGAAGAAGAGGGGACACATGTTGATGTAGAAGAGACATGGAGAAGAGGGGACACATGTTGATGTAGAAGAGACATGAAGAAGAGGGGACACATGTTGATGTAGAAGAGACATGAGAAGAGGGGACACATGTTGATGTAGAAGAGACATGAAGAAGAGGGGACACATGTTGATGTAGAAGAGACATGAAGAAGAGGGGACACATGTTGATGTAGAAGAGACATGGAGAAGAGGGGACACATGTTGATGTAGAAGAGACATGAAGAAGAGGGGACACATGTTGATGTAGAAGAGACATGAAGAAGAGGGGACACATGTTGATGTAGAAGAGACATGAAGAAGAGGGGACACATGTTGATGTAGAAGAGACATGAAGAAGAGGGGACACATGTTGATGTAGAAGAGACATGAAGAAGAGGGGACACATGTTGATGTAGAAGAGACATGAAGAAGAGGGGACACATGTTGATGTAGAAGAGACATGAAGAAGAGGGGACACATGTTGATGTAGAAGAGACATGAAGAAGAGGGGACACATGTTGATGTAGAAGAGACATGAGAAGAGGGGACACATGTTGATGTAGAAGAGACATGAAGAAGAGGGGACACATGTTGATGTAGAAGAGACATGAAGAAGAGGGGACACATGTTGATGTAGAAGAGACATGAAGAAGAGGGGACACATGTTGATGTAGAAGAGACATGAAGAAGAGGGGACACATGTTGATGTAGAAGAGACATGAAGAAGAGGGGACACATGTTGATGTAGAAGAGACATGGAGAAGAGGGGACACATGTTGATGTAGAAGAGACATGAAGAAGAGGGGACACATGTTGATGTAGAAGAGACATGAAGAAGAGGGGACACATGTTGATGTAGAAGAGACATGAAGAAGAGGGGACACATGTTGATGTAGAAGAGACATGGAGAAGAGGGACACATGTTGATGTAGAAGAGACATGAAGAAGAGGGGACACATGTTGATGTAGAAGAGACATGGAGAAGAGGGGACACATGTTGATGTAGAAGAGACATGAAGAAGAGGGGACACATGTTGATGTAGAAGAGACATGAAGAAGAGGGGACACATGTTGATGTAGAAGAGACATGGAGAAGAGGGGACACATGTTGATGTAGAAGAGACATGGAGAAGAGGGGACACATGTTGATGTAGAAGAGACATGAAGAAGAGGGACACATGTTGATGTAGAAGAGACATGAGAAGAGTGGGACACATGTTGATGTAGAAGAGACATGAAGAAGAGGGGACACATGTTGATGTAGAAGAGACATGTAGAAGAGGGGACACATGTTGATGTAGAAGAGACATGAGAAGAGGGGACACATGTTGATGTAGAAGAGACATGGAGAAGAGGGGACACATGTTGATGTAGAAGAGACATGAAGAAGAGGGGACACATGTTGATGTAGAAGAGACATGGAGAAGAGGGGACACATGTTGATGTAGAAGAGACATGGAGAAGAGGGGACACATGTTGATGTAGAAGAGACATGGAGAAGAGGGGACACATGTTGATGTAGAAGAGACATGAAGAAGAGGGGACACATGTTGATGTAGAAGAGACATGAAGAAGAGGGGACACATGTTGATGTAGAAGAGACATGAGAAGAGGGGACACATGTTGATGTAGAAGAGACATGAAGAAGAGGGGACACATGTTGATGTAGAAGAGACATGGAGAAGAGGGGACACATGTTGATGTAGAAGAGACATGGAGAAGAGGGGACACATGTTGATGTAGAAGAGACATGGAGAAGAGGGGACACATGTTGATGTAGAAGAGACATGAAGAAGAGGGGACACATGTTGATGTAGAAGAGACATGGAGAAGAGGGGACACATGTTGATGTAGAAGAGACATGAAGAAGAGGGGACACATGTTGATGTAGAAGAGACATGGAGAAGAGGGGACACATGTTGATGTAGAAGAGACATGAAGAAGAGGGGACACATGTTGATGTAGAAGAGACATGGAGAAGAGGGGACACATGTTGATGTAGAAGAGACATGGAGAAGAGGGGACACATGTTGATGTAGAAGAGACATGGAGAAGAGGGGACACATGTTGATGTAGAAGAGACAGGAGAAGAGGGGACACATGTTGATGTAGAAGAGACATGGAGAAGAGGGGACACATGTTGATGTAGAAGAGACATGGAGAAGAGGGGACACATGTTGATGTAGAAGAGACATGGAGAAGAGGGGACACATGTTGATGTAGAAGAGACATGAAGAAGAGGGGACACATGTTGATGTAGAAGAGACATGGAGAAGAGGGGACACATGTTGATGTAGAAGAGACATGAGAAGAGGGGACACATGTTGATGTAGAAGAGACATGAGAAGAGGGGACACATGTTGATGTAGAAGAGACATGAAGAAGAGGGGACACGTGTTGATGTAGAAGAGACATGAAGAAGAGGGGACACATGTTGATGTAGAAGAGACATGAGGAAGAGGGGACACGTGTTGATGTAGAAGAGACATGAAGAAGAGGGGACACATGTTGATGTAGAAGAGACATGAAGAAGAGGGGACACATGTTGATGTAGAAGAGACATGAAGAAGAGGGGACACATGTTGATGTAGAAGAGACATGAGGAAGAGGGGACACATGTTGATGTAGAAGAGACATGAAGAAGAGGGGACACGTGTTGATGTAGAAGAGACATGAAGAAGAGGGGACACATGTTGATGTAGAAGAGACATGAGAAGAGGGGACACATGTTGATGTAGAAGAGACATGAAGAAGAGGGGACACATGTTGATGTAGAAGAGACATGAAGAAGAGGGGACACGTGTTGATGTAGAAGAGACATGGAGAAGAGGGGACACATGTTGATGTAGAAGAGACATGAAGAGAGGGGACACATGTTGATGTAGAAGAGACATGAAGAAGAGGGGACACATGTTGATGTAGAAGAGACATGAAGAAGAGGGGACACATGTTGATGTAGAAGAGACATGAAGAAGAGGGGACACATGTTGATGTAGAAGAGACATGAAGAAGAGGGGACACATGTTGATGTAGAAGAGACATGGAGAAGAGTGGGACACATGTTGATGTAGAAGAGACATGGAGAAGAGGGGACACATGTTGATGTAGAAGAGACATGGAGAAGAGTGGGACACATGTTGATGTAGAAGAGACATGGAGAAGAGGGGACACATGTTGATGTAGAAGAGACATGAAGAAGAGGGGACACGTGTTGATGTAGAAGAGACATGAAGAAGAGGGGACACGTGTTGATGTAGAAGAGACATGGAGAAGAGGGGACACATGTTGATGTAGAAGAGACACGAGAAGAGGGGACACATGTTGATGTAGAAGAGACATGAAGAAGAGGGACACGTGTTGATGTAGAAGAGACATGAAGAAGAGGGGACACATGTTGATGTAGAAGAGACATGAGGAAGAGGGGACACATGTTGATGTAGAAGAGACATGAAGAAGAGGGGACACGTGTTGATGTAGAAGAGACATGAAGAAGAGGGGACACGTGTTGATGTAGAAGAGACATGGAGAAGAGGGGACACATGTTGATGTAGAAGAGACATGAAGAAGAGGGGACACATGTTGATGTAGAAGAGACATGAAGAAGAGGGGACACATGTTGATGTAGAAGAGACATGAAGAAGAGGGGACACATGTTGATGTAGAAGAGACATGAAGAAGAGGGGACACATGTTGATGTAGAAGAGACATGAAGAAGAGGGGACACATGTTGATGTAGAAGAGACATGGAGAAGAGTGGACACATGTTGATGTAGAAGAGACATGGAGAAGAGGGGACACATGTTGATGTAGAAGAGACATGAGAAGAGGGGACACATGTTGATGTAGAAGAGACATGGAGAAGAGGGGACACATGTTGATGTAGAAGAGACATGGAGAAGAGTGGGACACGTGTTGATGTAGAAGAGACATGAAGAAGAGGGGACACATGTTGATGTAGAAGAGACATGAGAAGAGGGGACACGTGTTGATGTAGAAGAGACATGGAGAAGAGGGGACACATGTTGATGTAGAAGAGACATGGAGAAGAGGGGACACATGTTGATGTAGAAGAGACATGAGAAGAGGGGACACATGTTGATGTAGAAGAGACATGGAGAAGAGTGGGACACGTGTTGATGTAGAAGAGACATGGAGAAGAGGGGACACATGTTGATGTAGAAGAGACATGAAGAAGAGGGGACACATGTTGATGTAGAAGAGACATGAAGAAGAGGGGACACATGTTGATGTAGAAGAGACATGGAGAAGAGGGGACACATGTTGATGTAGAAGAGACATGGAGAAGAGGGGACACATGTTGATGTAGAAGAGACATGGAGAAGAGTGGGACACGTGTTGATGTAGAAGAGACATGAGAAGAGGGGACACATGTTGATGTAGAAGAGACATGAAGAAGAGGGGACACGTGTTGATGTAGAAGAGACATGAAGAAGAGGGGACACGTGTTGATGTAGAAGAGACATGAGAAGAGGGGACACGTGTTGATGTAGAAGAGACATGAAGAAGAGGGGACACGTGTTGATGTAGAAGAGACATGAAGAAGAGGGGACACGTGTTGATGTAGAAGAGACATGAAGAAGAGGGGACACATGTTGATGTAGAAGAGACATGAGAAGAGGGGACACATGTTGATGTAGAAGAGACATGAAGAAGAGGGGACACGTGTTGATGTAGAAGAGACATGAAGAAGAGGGGACACATGTTGATGTAGAAGAGACATGAGAAGAGGGGACACGTGTTGATGTAGAAGAGACATGAAGAAGAGGGGACACATGTTGATGTAGAAGAGACATGAAGAAGAGGGGACACGTGTTGATGTAGAAGAGACATGGAGAAGAGGGGACACATGTTGATGTAGAAGAGACATGAAGAAGAGGGGACACATGTTGATGTAGAAGAGACATGAAGAAGAGGGGACACATGTTGATGTAGAAGAGACATGAAGAAGAGGGGACACATGTTGATGTAGAAGAGACGTGAAGAAGAGGGGACACATGTTGATGTAGAAGAGACATGAAGAAGAGGGGACACATGTTGATGTAGAAGAGACATGGAGAAGAGGGGACACATGTTGATGTAGAAGAGACATGGAGAAGAGGGGACACATGTTGATGTAGAAGAGACATGGAGAAGAGGGGACACATGTTGATGTAGAAGAGACATGGAGAAGAGGGGACACATGTTGATGTAGAAGAGACATGAAGAAGAGGGGACACATGTTGATGTAGAAGAGACATGAAGAAGAGGGGACACGTGTTGATGTAGAAGAGACATGGAGAAGAGGGGACACATGTTGATGTAGAAGAGACATGAGAAGAGGGGACACATGTTGATGTAGAAGAGACATGAAGAAGAGGGGACACGTGTTGATGTAGAAGAGACATGAAGAAGAGGGGACACGTGTTGATGTAGAAGAGACATGAGAAGAGGGGACACGTGTTGATGTAGAAGAGACATGAAGAAGAGGGGACACGTGTTGATGTAGAAGAGACATGGAGAAGAGGGGACACATGTTGATGTAGAAGAGACATGAAGAAGAGGGGACACATGTTGATGTAGAAGAGACATGAAGAAGAGGGGACACATGTTGATGTAGAAGAGACATGAAGAAGAGGGGACACATGTTGATGTAGAAGAGACATGAAGAAGAGGGGACACATGTTGATGTAGAAGAGACATGAAGAAGAGGGGACACATGTTGATGTAGAAGAGACATGGAGAAGAGGGGACACATGTTGATGTAGAAGAGACATGGAGAAGAGGGGACACATGTTGATGTAGAAGAGACATGGAGAAGAGGGGACACATGTTGATGTAGAAGAGACATGGAGAAGAGGGGACACGTGTTGATGTAGAAGAGACATGGAGAAGAGTGGGACACGTGTTGATGTAGAAGAGACATGAAGAAGAGGGGACACGTGTTGATGTAGAAGAGACATGAGAAGAGGGGACACGTGTTGATGTAGAAGAGACATGGAGAAGAGGGGACACATGTTGATGTAGAAGAGACATGGAGAAGAGGGGACACATGTTGATGTAGAAGAGACATGGAGAAGAGGGGACACATGTTGATGTAGAAGAGACATGGAGAAGAGGGGACACATGTTGATGTAGAAGAGACATGGAGAAGAGGGGACACATGTTGATGTAGAAGAGACATGGAGAAGAGTGGGACACATGTTGATGTAGAAGAGACATGAAGAAGAGGGGACACATGTTGATGTAGAAGAGACATGGAGAAGAGTGGGACACATGTTGATGTAGAAGAGACATGGAGAAGAGGGGACACGTGTTGATGTAGAAGAGACATGGAGAAGAGTGGGACACGTGTTGATGTAGAAGAGACATGAAGAATAGGGGACACGTGTTGATGTAGAAGAGACATGGAGAAGAGGGGACACGTGTTGATGTAGAAGAGACATGGAGAAGAGTGGGACACGTGTTGATGTAGAAGAGACATGAAGAAGAGGGGACACGTGTTGATGTAGAAGAGACATGGAGAAGAGGGGACACGTGTTGATGTAGAAGAGGGGACACTGTGATGTAGAAGAGACATGGAGAAGAGGGACACGTGTTGATGTAGAAGAGACATGAAGAAGAGGGGACACGTGTTGATGTAGAAGAGACATGAGAAGAGGGGACACGTGTTGATGTAGAAGAGACATGGAGAAGAGGGGACACATGTTGATGTAGAAGAGACACGGAGAAGAGGGGACACATGTTGATGTAGAAGAGACACGAGAAGAGGGGACACATGTTGATGTAGAAGAGACATGAAGAAGAGGGGACACATGTTGATGTAGAAGAGACATGGAGAAGAGGGGACACGTGTTGATGTAGAAGAGACATGAAGAAGAGGGGACACATGTTGATGTAGGAGAGACGTGAGGAAGTGGATCTTGCATGATAGGTGACCTCTGACCCCTCCCCCCTCAGGAGCCTCCCGGTCACGATGACTCAGCAGATGCAGAACCTGCAGCTGACTCAGAGCAGGAAGTGCCCCGGAGGCCCCGCCTCCCCCAGCGCCGCCAAGCGCCTCTACAGGAACCTGTCGGAGAAGCTGAGAGGAAGCACCGCCTCCTTCGAGGACACCTACTTCTTCGGGAAGACCGACCGCCTCCGAAAAGCCTCGGTGAGTCGCTGCCTCGATGTGACTGTGGTCATGCAGAGCAAGCACACTGAGACTCCTTCTGTGCCAGCAGAGAGGACACTGGCCTCTCCAGGTCGTCTTCAGGTCGATTCCATCTGTTGCTATCAGGGTGTAGATATTCTCGACCAAATCGCTGTTCCAAATTATGCATCCCCTCTGCACTCTAACTTCACATTCTTGATTGGTTGGTTGATTGATTGATTGATTGATTGATTGATTGGTTGATTGGTTGGTTGATTGATTGGTTGATTGATTGGTTGATTGATTGGTTGATTGATTGGTTGATTGGTTGGTTGATTGATTGGTTGATTGGTTGATTGGTTGGTTGGTTGATTGGTTGATTGATTGGTTGATTGATTGGTTGATTGATTGGTTGATTGGTTGATTGATTGGTTGGTTGATTGGTTTATTGATTGGTTGGTTGATTGATTGGTTGATTATTGATTGATTGATCGTTGATTGGTTGATTGGTTGGTTGATTGGTTGATTGGTTGATTGGTTAATTGATTTGATTGGTTGATTGGTTATTGATTGGTTGGTTGGTTGATTGTTGGTTGATTGATGGTTGGTTGATTGGTTGATTGTTGATTGATTATTGATTGGTTGATTGGTTGATTGATTGGTTGGTTGATTGGTTGATTTGTTGATTGGTTGGTTGATTGGTTGATTGATTGATTGATTGGTTGATTGATTGGTTGATTGATTGGTTGATTGGTTGATTGGTTGATTGATTGTTGGTTGATTGATCGGTTGATTGGTTGGTTGATTGATTGGTTGGTTGGTTGATTGGTTGATTGGTTGGTTGATTGATCGGTTGATTGGTTGATTGATTGGTTGGTTGATTGATCGGTTGATTGGTTGGTTGGTTGGTTGATTGGTTGTTGATTGATCGGTTGATTGTTGTTGGTTGGTTGTGATTGGTTGGTTGATTGTTGATTGGTTGGTTGATTGATTGATTGGTTGGTTGGTTGATTGGTTGGTTGGTTGATTGGTTGATTGGTTGGTTGATTGATTATTGATTGGTTGATTGATTGATGTTGATTGATTGATTGATTGTGATGCCATGAACTATGTATGGTGTAAATGTGAGTGATCCACATCAGGTGTGTTCATGACTCCAGCTGCTCATACCCCGTCGCCCTTGCAGGGTTAACCCAGTTGTTGATTGATTGATGAAAGGAGTAGAAAGTTTTCCATCTTGGTTCAGATTTCTTGTTCGCAACTAAACCCGTGGTGCAAAACCTTATACCTGTATTGCCCTAATTGATGACACTTTATTGGCGTATCAATAGTGCAGGACATGAATCAATACAGTGGGAAATTAATCAATCAATCGGAAAATAAAAGATATGGATAGTGCGGAAAAGGTTTATCAGATGTATCAGTAGTGCAGGAAGATCTATCACTTTGTGAAATGCACGGTATTATATACATGTTACATATATCAGACATGTAACCCAACCCCCACGGGAGGAATGAAGGCTGAAGTGTCTTGCTCAAGGGCACAACGGAATGCTGCAGTGACGATCAATGAGGGATTGAACCGGTGCTTCCCTTGTTCCCTCCGCTCTCACCACTGCGCCCAAACCGCCCCATGACAGTGCGGAGAGAGAGTATCAACACCAACAGTACCTCGGGGTGATTCTCACTCCGTCTGCAGCTTCGTCTCGTGTTCTTCTTCCTGGAGGACAGAAAGGAGTAAACAGTGTGCGGTGGACCCTGTGTCAGGAGGACGATCAATAAAGATCTGCTTTCAATAATCCAGTTAACATCCTGAAGCCTCTATTAGATCTCTGACCCAATTTAGAGGCAATGGACGTCCACTCTCGGGAGAGACACCTCCAGCATGTGTCCCTGAAATGGGGACTCAGGTTATTTCACACATCCAGGACAGAGACCGCGGAAATCCACCTCTCTGTGGCCCCTCCAAGAGCCCCAAAGGACGGACTAATGACCTCCAGCATGTGTCCCTGAAATGGGGACTCAGGTTATTTCACACCTCCAGGAGAGAGACCAGTAATTGCACCTCTCTGTGGCCCCTCAAAGAGCCCCAAAGGACGGACTAATGACCTCCAGCATGTGTCCCTGACATGGGCACCTCCATAACCTTGCACACCGTGAGTCCCCGGGCCCCCGGACTTAAGCACTCCCCCACGGACTAAACCCAGATGATCACACCCTACAGAACCTCAGGCCCTGGTAACCCTTAAAGGAGGTGGATTTTGTGGTGCTTTTCTGTCAGCCCATCAGCATCCATATTCGGCCTTCTTCACGGCACCACCACCCCCCCTTCTGTGGAGGATATGCTCATGCTCCTGGTAACCCTTTAAATAGTCTGATACTACCAGGGCTCATCACTGCACTTTACAAGCCAGAAATAATGTTTACATGGTCGGGAAAAGTATGTTTTAAACGTCTGGAAGAGGGTTTCAGCCTGTCATTTTGCACGATATCATTTAACATTGAAGCTCTCCTGGAAATGCACAGAATATGTCCATTTCCAGGAGAGGTTCAATGATAAATCATATTGTGCAAAATGACAGGCTAAACCCCAGAAATAAGTGTTTGAAAGGCGGGGAAAAGTTGTTTAAAATAGTCTGATACCTCCAGGGCGCATCACCGCATTTTACAAGCCAGGGAAGGTGTCTGAATACTGGGTGAACATTGTTTAAATAGTCTGATACCTGGCACTGTATCAACCCCTGAGAACCTTCAAGGTTATATTAATGTTTTATTATTTATTTAATTGTCACATGACTTTTACAAAAACAGTATACACATATACACAATAACATAATAAAAACCTGATTAGCGAAGGCTCTGTCAACCGGCTCTGAAGAAGAGGTATCGCTGCTCTCCGCCCCTGAGCCCTCTTCGGAGGTATCTGACGGCGGTAGAACTCCTTCCGATGATGCTGCAGCTGCTGCCGCCCTGAACATGGAGCGGATCTTCAATCCCTCCTTTATTCCAGGCGTATTCGTGTAGAACCGGTCTGCAGTGCTTACGTCGTGACGCATAAACCTGGTGAGAATCGACCTGCTTTCTGGATCTTGGTGATGCTTGATATTGTCAGCCAGGGCAGTGCGCAGGATTGTGAAGGTGACGGCTGTTTCTAGCCCAGCATCAGCCCAAGCCCTCTTCAAGTGAGCGTTCAGGTTCTTGGAGGCATGCTTCCCCGTTGTGACCTGATGTGCTTCATCTCGGGAGAACTCAGGGTGGCCATGAGTTACATGACGGTCTAGTTTCTTCCCAGCATACGAACACCCTGTGATGGGACAGGGTTTGGTCCCAACATTTATTCTGCCACTGGCCATTTTAAGAATGATGTCTCTTTCCTCCAAGTTCCGCACTGCATGTTTGTGCTTAAGGTGCTTGTTCAACGCCAGATAGAAGAGTCTGTACACCGGGCATTCGGACGACATCCTTACTGAAACAGACACAGTGAATTGTATTTAAATTATTTTGTGTTTCTCCGTTTATATGCGTTAGCGTAACCGGTGATTGCAACAATGGGTCCGATGCTTCAATGCCTGGTACACGGACCAAGGGAGGACTTGGGTTACCACCGGGCTAAATGGTCCCACCTCCGCACCAACGCGGGGCTGGTGATGGCAACATTGGGTCCGATGCATCAATTCATGGTGGCCCGACCATGAGAGGGTTTGGGGTGCCCCGGAGCCAGGCAGTACCCCAGCAGGAAACACGTGTTATGGTCAAAGGAGGAAAGAGTGATAGAACCGGGGTAAAGCAAAGAAAGTGTCCGACAATAGTGACTTGTGAGGCGGCCAGAGAGTCTGTCATCTCTCGGTCCTATCCTCCAGGCAATGCGGAACCAGAACTGGGTCAAATTGACCAAAATGTAAACCAAATAAGATTCAATTCATCCATGGAAAAGGGCTGAAAATGAAAAAAAGTATCCGAAAATAGTGCATCATGAGCCCGCAAGAGTCCCCTGTCAACTCCCCTTGCATTCCTCCAGAGTCAGAAAAAGTATGTTATCTTTTGGGAGAACCAGAGGAAAGGGGTGAAAATGGAGAACTTGTATCCCAAAATAGTGTCTCTTAAGGCAGGTAGAGTCCCATCAAACTCCCCTTGCATTCCTCCAGAGACCAGTTCAAAAACTTAAAGTTTGGTAAGAACCATACTGGGGGGTCTCCATGCAACAATTGTATCCGATCCAAAGCGCTCATGTAGCGGACACATTCCTCCATGATGTGAAACAGCCGGTTTTGTGCTCTCAAAAACCGGGTTTCCGATTTCGTGCGGACGGTAGCTTGAAAAACATGAATGAATTTTTTTGACGGAGGAGGGGAGGTCTCGATTCCCCTCTCCGTTGTAAGTTGCAACGGGGGAGTGGAAAAGTGTCCGGGGCTTCCGCCCGAAGCGCCGAAGACTTGAGCTTTTCGGAGCCCCTCCTCCGTTGGCACTTTTTTAAACTTAATTTTTGATTATTTTAAGATATAATTTACCGTTTTCTTTACTTTTTTCGGCTTTCCACGAGTGAGGGCGCATGGCAGGCCGCCTATGAGCTCCCAAATTTGGCCTGGAACCTCCGGGAATTGTGGGCTAATCTCCATAAACTGACAAAGTCACTTTAATAGCCCAAAGATATATAATACAAATACATGTACATAGTAAAAGGTACAATTGTGCTCCTAATTACCCGGAATTTGATTCATATAGCCCCATGATGGTGAATACAAATCATTTTCATGGAAAAAAGTGTTAAAACGCCTGATCAATATGTTTGTAATGCCGTCTGCAGGTTCACTGCTGTTAGCAGGGTCTCACACTCACACTCACAGGCACCTAGGCAGAGATCCAGGGTGATGCACAAGGCTTTCATACCCAGGTATAAGTGTTTGAAAGGCGGGGAACAGTGCTGTGAATACAGGGAGAGAGCAGCCAGAGAGAAGCCGGCTGTGAGAGCCACAGAGCGCACCCAGAGATCTCCTTGCAGCGCATGGCTCCTGCACCCAGACTGCACCCAGAGAACAGGCTGCTTCACAGCACTTTGCAAGCCAGGAAAAGTGATTGAATCCTGGGTATACATGTTTTAAATAGTCTGATACCTCCAGGGCGCATCACCACATTTTACAAGCCAGGGAAGGTGCCTGAATCCTGGGTAAACATTGTTTAATTGTTTAAGTGTTTTTAAATGTGTGAAAACAGTGTTTTGTCTCTTTCAAAACTCTCCTGTCATTGACCGGAGGAATTGGGTCGATGTTGTTTCAATCTGACCGTTAATATTCCAGTGAGACGAAGTACGTACAATGACCGGAGTGATCCCATGTTCATTTTGTTCCAAAACCGGAGCATTCCCTCACCCTCCAGCTGCTTTTGTTCACTTTCTACTGAGAGCTATTCAACAGCTTTCTGTGTCTGTAGCTTCTACATCCTCTCACTCTTCATCCACTCACTCCTGATCCTCTCACCCTTCATCTTCTCACTCTTCATCACCTCCTCCCTGCTGAGATTCATCATGGCTGAGGGACTCGATGAGTGAGACACTAGACGGTTAAAGGTGGGGTAGGTCATTTTGGAGAAACCAGCTCGAGATCACTAGAGTTTGAAAATACACAGCCGGAAGAAATCTGCCCCTTCCTCACAGGCCCCTCCTCCAACACACACGAACGCGCACGTGACCAATGAGGACACGAGATAAGTTTGTGCACAGATGGAAGGCTGACAGGCAGGTAGGCCATCCAGTTACTTTAGCCGGCTCAGATGATTGGTCGAGCTTTACACAGCGCCACGGCTTCAAAGCACTTCAGATATTCATTGCTGTCGGGATGTTGAGAGCATTCCATGGAATATAACAACAAGTGTATCTCGAGTCGATTTCTGAAACTTACCGACCCCGCCTTTAAGTATATGTTAAAAGTTTAAATGAATATACTTTAAATCAAGGGTTAAAGTCCTACAGTTACTGATTTGTTACTTGTTAATATTTTGGTTACGGTTGTTAATTTACAACAGAAACATCTGAAATGTATGAGAAGAAAATAGTAAAATGCGTAATTTTCCGACACTAAAAGAGAGCGCTTGTTTCGTCCTCAGGCGATGCAGGGCAGCGACTGCATCTTCGAGGCGGTGGAGCAGCAGGACCTGGACTCGGTGCAGATTCTTCTCTACCAGTTCTCAGCCGAGGAGCTGGACCTGAACACCCCGAACAGCCAGGGGCTAACTCCTCTGGACATCTCCATCATGACCAACAACACGCCCATTGCCAAGCTGCTGCTGAGGGCCGGAGGCAGGGAGAGCCCCCACTGTGAGTAACACTGATTAATACATACTATATATATATATATATAAAGAACTACAGCACGGTCACATGACTTCACGTCACCACCGCTAAGCTAAAGGAGGCTAATGTTGGGCTATAAAGGAACTACAGCACGGTCACATGACTTCACGTCACCACCGCTAAGCTAAAGGATGCTAATGTTGGGCTATAAAGGAACTACAGCACGGTCACATGACTTCACGTCACCACTGCTAAGCTAAAGGCGGCTAATGTTGGGCTATAAAGGAACTACAGCACGGTCACATGACTTCACGTCACCACCGCTAAGCTAAAGGAGGCTAATGTTGGGCTATAAAGGAACTACAGCACGGTCACATGACTTCACGTCACCACCGCATAAGCTAAAGGATGCTAATGTTGGGCTATAAAGGAACTACAGCACGGTCACATGACTTCACGTCACCACTGCTAAGCTAAAGGCGGCTAATGTTGGGCTATAAAGGAACTACAGCACGGTCACATGACTTCACGTCACCACCGCTAAGCTAAAGGAGGCTAATGTTGGGCTATAAAGGAACTACAGCACGGTCACATGACTTCACGTCACCACCGCTAAGCTAAAGGATGCTAATGTTGGGCTATAAAGGAACTACAGCACGGTCACATGACTTCACGTCACCACTGCTAAGCTAAAGGCGGCTAATGTTGGGCTATAAAGGAACTACAGCACGGTCACATGACTTCACGTCACCACCGCTAAGCTAAAGGAGGCTAATGTTGGGCTATAAAGGAACTACAGAACATCACATGACTTCACGTCACCACCGCTAAGCTAAAGGAGGCTAATGTTGGGCTATAAAGGAACTACAGCACAGTCACATGACTTCACGTCACCACCGCTAAGCTAAAGGAGGCTAATGTTGGGCTATAAAGGAACTACAGCACGGTCACATGACTTCACGTCTCCACCGCTAAGCTAAAGGTGGCTAATGTTGGGCTATAAAGGAACTACAGCACGGTCACATGACTTCACGTCACCACCGCTAAGCTAAAGGAGGCTAATGTTGGGCTATAAAGGAACTACAGCACGGTCACATGACTTCACGTCACCACCGCTAAGCTAAAGGTGGCTAATGTTGGGCTATAAAGGAACTACAGAACATCACATGACTTCACGTCACCACCGCTAAGCTAAAGGCGGCTAATGTTGGGCTATAAAGGAACTACAGCACAGTCACATGACTTCACGTCACCACCGCTAAGCTAAAGGAGGCTAATGTTGGGCTATAAAGGAACTACAGCACGGTCACATGACTTCACGTCTCCACCGCTAAGCTAAAGGCGGCTAATGTTGGGCTATAAAGGAACTACAGCACGGTCACATGACTTCACGTCTCCACCGCTAAGCTAAAGGCGGCTAATGTTGGGCTATAAAGGAACTACAGCACGGTCACATGACTTCACGTCACCACCGCTAAGCTAAAGGTGGCTAATGTTGGGCTATAAAGGAACTACAGCACGGTCACATGACTTCACGTCACCACCGCTAAGCTAAAGGAGGCTAATGTTGGGCTATAAAGGAACTACAGCACGGTCACATGACTTCACGTCACCACCGCTAAGCTAAAGGAGGCTAATGTTGGGCTCTAAAGAAACTACAGCACGGTCACATGACTTCACGTCACCACCGCTAAGCTAAAGGAGGCTAATGTTGGGCTATAAAGGAACTACAGCACGGTCACATGACTTCACGTCACCACCGCTAAGCTAAAGGTGGCTAATGTTGGGCTATAAAGGAACTACAGCACGGTCACATGACTTCACGTCACCACCGCTAAGCTAAAGGAGGCTAATGTTGGGCTATAAAGGAACTACAGCACGGTCACATGACTTCACGTCACCACCGCTAAGCTAAAGGTGGCTAATGTTGGGCTATAAAGGAACTACAGCACGGTCACATGACTTCACGTCACCACCGCTAAGCTAAAGGAGGCTAATGTTGAGCTATAAAGGAACTACAGCACGGTCACATGACTTCACGTCACCACCGCTAAGCTAAAGGAGGCTAATGTTGGGCTATAAAGGAACTACAGCACGGTCACATGACTTCACGTCACCACCGCTAAGCTAAAGGAGGCTAATGTTGGGCTATAAAGGAACTACAGCACGGTCACATGACTTCACGTCACCACCGCTAAGCTAAAGGAGGCTAATGTTGGGCTATAAAGGAACTACAGCACGGTCACATGACTTCACGTCACCACCGCTAAGCTAAAGGAGGCTAATGTTGGGCTATAAAGGAACTACAGCACGGTCACATGACTTCACGTCACCACCGCTAAGCTAAAGGTGGCTAATGTTGGCTATAAAGGAACCACAGCACGGTCACATGACTTCACTTCACCACCGCTAAGCTAAAGGAGGCTAATGTTGGGCTATAAAGGAACTACAGCACGGTCACATGACTTCACGTCACCACCGCTAAGCTAAAGGTGGCTAATGTTTGGGCTATAAAGGAACCACAGCACGGTCACATGACTTCACTTCACCACCGCTAAGCTAAAGGAGGCTAATGTTGGGCTATAAAGGAACTACAGCACGGTCACATGACTTCACGTCACCACCGCTAAGCTAAAGGAGGCTAATGTTGGGCTGTAAACGTTGTTATATGAGAAACGCTCCAACATAACTCTGAAAGCACAGCTGTGTCCTTCTACTGATCTGAAGTGATTTTTGTCTCCAACAATGAACCCAATTTCCGCCCGATGGTCTGCAGAACACGATGAAAAGGAGCCGACTGACCCTCAGGAACATCATTACCTGCAGAGCGCGGCCACCTGGAGGGAAATGTCAGGAAACAAGTTTCACACGAGATAAATGTGAAGGGTCACCGAGCCGCAGACTCACAGAGAAAGGGAATATCTCTGCGCTCTGTGAACCTTGAAAGCAATGTTTTCTGGCTTTTTAAACCTTTACATCGGAAGAAAACCAAATGGATCCATAATGGGACCGTCGTTGGTTAAAGCCCTAAATGTGTACATTTATCAGCAGTGCTTTGGGTTTGAGGAATTTCAATCATTTTCTAGCACATAAAACATGTTTCTGTTTCATATCGTATTAGAGGAAACGTCTTTCAGTATGTGTTTGACATTTGATTCACGTAGAAATAAGTGTGTGTGTGTGTGTGTGTGTGTGTGTGTGGTGTGTGTGTGTGTGTGTGTGTGTGTGTGTGTGTGTGTGTTGTGTGTGTGTGTGTGTGTGTGTGTGTGTGTGTGTGTGTGGGTGTGGGTGTGGGTGGGCGTGTGTGTGTGTGTGTGTGTGTGTGTGTGTGTGTGGGTGGGCGTGTGTGTGTGTGTGTGTGTGTGTCTGTGTGTGTAGGGGGTCTCCTCACGGCAGTCGTACAATCCCATCGTTGTAAACAAACACAGTTAAATCTCTGCAGCTCATTCCTCAAGAGTCAATCACTGTGTGTGTTCATGTACGAGTCCCCGCAGGTTTATATTCAGGCGTCAGTCAGACGAGAAACTCATTTACAGCCTTTTCAATTAGCGGCCGTTAGCGGCCGGTTGCAGCCGTTAGCAGCTAACGACAGGAAGTGACACCTCCGCCTTCAGAATAAAGTGCAGAGAGGCAGCGTTCACCTTTAGTCATGATGTCGTTTAAATTAAAGATAAGAAGTGACTGAACGGTCAATCTGATTGGTCAATGCAACAGTTTCATTGCTATTTGTTTTAAGCTTCAAGGTTGCCTCTGAAGGCCTCAGGGCAGATGTGTTACCTAGCAACACATTCTGACTGAAATGTGATTAAAAGCTCCAACATTGCCAACAATTACTGGACGCAGCGCGACACGGAGAACATCTATGAACTGAAGATTGTACTGTATTCCACGTGCACTTCACATGTATTCCACGTGCACTTCACATGTATTCCACGTGCACTTCACATGTATTCCACGTGCACTTCACATGTATTCCACGTGCACTTCACATGTATTCCACGTGTACTTCACATGTATTCCACGTGCACTTCACATGTATTCCACGTGCACTTCACATGTATTCCACGTGCACTTCACATGTATTCCACCTGCACTTCACATGTATTCCACGTGCACTTCACATGTATTCCACGTGCACTTCACATGTATTCCACGTGTACTTCACATGTATTCCACGTGCACTTCACATGTATTCCACGTGTACTTCACATGTATTCCACGTGCACTTCACATGTATTCCACGTGCACTTCACATGTATTCCACCTGCACTTCACATGTATTCCACGTGCACTTCACGTGTAATTCCACGTGCACTTCACATGTATTCCACGTGCACTTCACATGTATTCCACCTGCACTTCACATGTATTCCACGTGCACTTCACATGTATTCCACGTGCACTTCACATGTATTCCACGTGCACTTCACATGTATTCCACGTGCACTTCACATGTATTCCACCTGCACTTCACATGTATTCCACGTGTATTCCACGTGCACTTCACATGTATTCCACGTGCACTTCACATGTATTCCACGTGCACTTCACATGTATTCCACGTGCACTTCACATGTATTCCACGTGCACTTCACATGTATTCCACGTGCACTTCACATGTATTCCACGTGCACTTCACATGTATTCCATGTGCACTTCACATGTATTCCACGTGCACTTCACATGTATTCCCTGTGTAACAACCGAATGTCTCGCTGTGTCTCTGTTTAAGTGTTGCAGCGTTTCCTCACCTTCTCCCTCTCTGTTTCCTGTGCATGTGTTTGCAGTTGTGAGCGTGGAGGCTCGGGAGGCTCTGATTGGCTCCCTGGTGCAGGAGGCGGAGCTCCGAGCAGCTGATCTGTCCTCTCAGGCTCAGAGGGAGGGTCTCTCTCTGGAGGCCTGTCAGAAGGACAAGACCCTGAAAGCCTGGGAGTGGAGGAGCAAACTGTACCGCCGCATGAGGGCCGGATTCCTGCACGCACGTCAGTACATCATTATCTATGTTTTATTATAATGTATTTTATTTTTATTATATTTTATTCCGTGCGTGCGTACTTGCGTGTGTAAGTGCGTGCGTGCTTGCGTGCGACACCTGACCTCTGATCTGCAGGTTAATTATTTAAGTGTGTTGCAGCTATAAAACATGTTCTAGTTGGAAAGTCCATCACACAACGAGACGAGAAGAAACAGAAAGATGCAACGTGAGACATAAATGATGCCGAACGAGATGCATTATCACGACCTCAAGAAGTCCAGAAAATAAGACGCACCTCGAGAGGCTTAAAGCCTCTGCTTCAAGATGAGATGATCCACGTGTCGAACGCTTTGGACAGGTCAACAAACAGAGCTGCTCAACTCTGCTTATCATCTAGATACTCTCCACATCGTTCACACGTTCATCGTGGCAGTGATGGTGCTGCGCTGCTTTCTGAAGCCTGACTGATGCTCAGACAGGTTGTCATGGTTACATAAAAACTCCTTTACCTGTTCACTCACGAGGCGTTCAAGAGCCTGAGCCAGAACTGACCACTTAGAGACGGGCTATAGTTATTCAGTAAGGTGGCCTCCCCTCCTTTCAGCGAAGGCAGGACACACGCTGACTTCCACACTTCCACAACATCTGCAGCATTAGTTAGAGTGAGATAATTAGGGAGGATTCATCAGGGACTTGATGTCAGGGCGAGTCGGACTGTCCACAATCTGAGTAACATTCAAAGAGGTACAAAGGTTTTTAAATCCTCTGACCCTGCAGTTCACCAGTCCCAGTTCAAACCTCCAAGCAGCTCTGTGTCCTTGTAGTCTAGCTGTGGTAAAAGATTAGCTAGTGAAGACAAGGAGTCCTTGCCAGCTGAGGGGGGTCTATAGCAGCCCACCACCATGACCTTTGACCCTTTGCCACTTCTATATTTAAGGCTAACAATTCAAATTGCTTACTGATCGATTTGGAAACTAATGTGGTTACACTGAACTAATTCTGAACATAAATGTCAACGCCACCACCTTCATTAGGCCGGTCGGTACGACACACATTCAAACCATTAAGGCAACGTCAGAGGCCAGAAGAGACTTAGCCATGTTTCAGATAAGACAATGACGTCAGCGTCAGTCGAGCCCAGATACGGACAACATCTAGTTTACCTAACAGACTGCGCACTTTCAAGAGGATGAAACCCAACCCAGACCTAGCTTTGAGATCAGCAGGAGTAGAGATGTGGCTATTACTACTGGGCGGACCAGGCATCTTTTCCTCTTAAGCGACACACATACACACACACACACACACACACACACACACACACACACACACACACCGCCATCTACTTTAGAATCACCGGAGAAGTCTGCGAGAGTGATTAGAGCTGAAGAAGCAGTCCTGAAGATCCATCATCGCAGGAAAACAAAAAAGACAAACATATTGTGTCGAGCAGATTGTCTGTGACAAGGCAACCGGTGATTGTTTGAGCAACACATCCGAGCCTTTGCAGGGGATGCCCACTGCGGGGTCAGAACAGACCTGAGTCCAGTGGACTCCTCAGAATGACTAGAGACCTTCTCATCGTCCAACACAGCTCACAGGCTCAGCAGAATCTGATATGGGCCATTTCCCCAGACCAGCACACAGTATCTGATGCTCCTGGAGCAAACCAGCACAGCAGCAAAGGACAGGTGGGAGCAGGCCAAGCCTGAAGCGTGGATCCACTCCGTCTCTTCGCTTAGTGTGTAAGCAGCAGAGCCAGATGCTAGCAGGTAGTGGGAGCCTGAGGAAATTGCGACTGCCTCACGCGAGTGATAGAGGCTAATAAAACATCTACCTGCCTGCGGGCTCTTCATCACAAAGTGATATAACACTCACACACACCTGATGTGAGAAACACACACACCCTCACACACACCCACACACACACACACCTGATGTGACACACACACCCCTAATGTGAGACACACACACACCCTCTCACACACCCACACACACACACCTGATGTGACACACACACCTGATGTGACACACACCTGATGTGAGACACACACACACACCCTCTCACACACACACACACACCTGATGACACACACACGCATGCACACACACACACACACACACACCTGATGTGAGACACACACACACACACCCTCTCACACACACACACACCTGATGACACACACACCTGATGTGAAACACACACACCTGATGTGACACACACACACCTGATGTGAAACAGACACACCTGATGTGACACACACACACCTGATGTGACACACACACACACTCACACACACACCCTCTCACACACACACCTGATGACACACACACGCGCACACACACACACACACACTCACACACACACCTGATGTGAGACACACACACTCTCACACACACACACGTGCACACACACACACTCTGTTCAGAGGGAAGCTGGAGAGATAGCCACACAAGGAGACGTCAAAGAGGCGACTACAGGAGGATCTAACTGTCAGATGTTATAATTGTTAATAAAGTTTATTTTGAACCTGTGTGTGTGTGCCCCTGCTCAGGAGCCCCGGAGGCCCCGTCTGTGGTCCGTCTGAGTGTGAGCAGCAGCTCGTCCCTGAGCGTCAACTTCCAGGAGCCTCAGAGCCTCAACTCTACTGTGATCACCAAATACAAAGGTACAAATACACAGAAGTACACATAATATACACTGTATACACACTACAGAGCCTCAGCTCTACTGTTAACACTAAATACAGAGGTAGAAATACACAGAAGTACACAGATAAATGCCAATAAATATACGGAAACACACACATACTGTAATAAACACAACACAGCAACTTAACACACAGAAATACACAAGTTATTCTCCACTTTATTATCAATCTATTATATTCAGTGTTCACCTCCTCACCTCTACCTGAGAAGCTGTGACCTCACAATAACTAGTATTATCTCATATATAGATATATATATATAGTGATACATAGAGTGATATATAGAGTGATACATAGAGTGATACGTAGAGTGATATGTAGAGTGATACGTAGAGTGATACGTAGAGTGATACATAGAGTGATACATAGAGTGATACATAGAGTGATATATAGAGTGATACATAGAGTGATATATAGTGATATATAGAGTGATATGTAGAGTGATACGTAGAGTGATATGTAGAGTGATACGTAGAGTGATACATAGAGTGATATATAGAGTGATACATAGAGTGATATATAGAGTGATACATAGAGTGATATGTAGAGTGATACGTAGAGTGATATGTAGAGTGATACGTAGAGTGATACATAGAGTGATACATAGAGTGATATATAGAGTGATATATAGAGTGATACATAGAGTGATATATAGAGTGATACATAGAGTGATACATAGAGTGATACGTAGAGTGATATGTAGAGTGATACGTAGAGTGATACGTAGAGTGATACATAGAGTGATATATAGAGTGATACATAGAGTGATATATAGAGTGATACATAGAGTGATATATAGTGATATATAGAGTGATATGTAGAGTGATACGTAGAGTGATATGTAGAGTGATACGTAGAGTGATACATAGAGTGATATATAGAGTGATACATAGAGTGATATATAGAGTGATACATAGAGTGATATGTAGAGTGATACGTAGAGTGATATGTAGAGTGATACGTAGAGTGATACATAGAGTGATACATAGAGTGATATATAGAGTGATATATAGAGTGATACATAGAGTGATATATAGAGTGATACGTAGAGTGATACATAGAGTGATATATAGAGTGATACGTAGAGTGATACATAGAGTGATACATAGAGTGATACATAGAGTGATATATAGAGTGATACATAGAGTGATACACGGTGTGTTCCCAGTGGAGTGGAGCTGTCTGCAGGACTTCTCTCTGCTGGCTGGAGAGATGCTGCTGGAGAACCTGAGCCTCAGAGCCACCATCAGCAACCTCACCACGGTAAATCATATACGATCCTTTAGTATATATCATTCTAAAGCAGGCCATAATGAGAACTTTTGGGTCTCTGAGTATTTGTATTAATGAAATACTTCAGTCCTTTCCCTTTAAGCCCCTGTCACACTGTCCCGAAATTGACACCCGATGGACACACGATAAAGGAAACGTTCAAATTCGGCTGTGATCGTAGCAACATCGGGCCATTCGTGAGGGCGTCTTAAGCCATCGTATGACCGCTGGTGGAGTTTCTCAGGCTCCGGCAGCAACTCCGTGAGCGGTGACTTCGTAAAGCACTCGTGAGGGCATCTTGTCAAGTCGTGTCATCTTCGTGTTATCATCGGTGCATTCGCCCTCACTCTGATCGGGGGAATGCCCGATGGCACCGATGATAACACGATGCCCTCACGATGGCCTTACGAAGGGCAACATTGACACACGAATTCAACATGAAAATGAGCCTTCGCAAGGTCCGTCGGCTATTCTTAGGCATGCCAAAGATTTTGCCTCCGCTCACGAAGTTGCTGCCGGAGCCTGAGAAACTCCACCGGCGGTCACACGATGGCTTAAGATGCCCTCAGTCACGAGCGGCCCGATGTTGCTACGATCAGAGCCGAATTTGAACATTTCCTTTATCGTGTGTCCATCGGGTTGTTTTGTTGCACAACAAAATCATGTAAACATATTATGTAAATAACCCAATTTGTGTTCTGTGAAACTAAAAAGGATATAATATATTATGTTGAAGGACAGTTGACAGGAAGTTGTTGTTTCTATGGAAACAACAACATGACGGAGAAAAAGTAATATTTTCTACATATAAAGACAAAAGTAAACCACAGTCTGAAGATATCAGTGCAGGATCATCATTGTTTGTGTTACTTTCGTTGCAGTTGTATGTCTTACATGTAATGTAAATGTTGCCTTTGTGTTCGGGGCCATCTTCGTGCGAAATTCACAATTCCATATTTGTGTGTCCATCGGGTGTGAATTTCGGGACAGTGTGACAGGGGCTTTAACAAAGTACTTCTTCCTCCTCTGTTTGTATTAAATCTGTGTTTTTATTGCTGTTATAACTGAGCCGTCATGCTGAGCAGCGTTGATGTCATTTAGAGAAGTTACAGTCCTTCATTACACACACACACACACACACACACACACACACACACACACACACACACACACACACACACACACACACATACACACACACACACACACACACACACATACACACACACACACACACACACACACACACACACATACACACACACACACACACACACATACACACACACACACACACACACACACACAGTCACCAGTGTTGGGCAAGTTACTTTTAAAAAGTAAGTAATAGTTATAGTTACTGCTCTCAAAAAAGTAACTAGTTACTTTATTAGTTACTAAATTAGAAACATTTAAAAATAATAACAATAACATTGAAAATGAAATGCTTTCACTGGTATTTTGTTGACTAGTTCTCTGAAGGCAACAGCCTCGACCGTTGCGATGGGCAGCATGTCCTCAACAACATACCTGGCAATACATCCGTTCAGTTGACTCTGGGTGACATGTGGCGATTTAAAAGATCGTTGTTTGGCCGTTTAGATGGTGCTCCACCTGGGTCGCTGCCGGTGGTGGAGACGGTGGGGTCTTTGGCGACTAGTTTTACGGCCCCCTGTAGTTAGTTAGGTGCTTCAGGAGATTGGCATTGCTGTTATTCGATGTGGACCATGCTTTCTGTCTGCACACAGTTTACATTTGACCGTAATATTTTGTGCGTCCTTTATCCCCACACATTGAAAATAGTGGTTGTCGTGTTATTCAATAATACACGTGGGTTCAACTGTCACAATTACGTGTCTCTTTATTGGTAGCCCACATGCTAGCACACCCCTAGCTCACATGCTCCGTTACCATAACATGTCCTCTGCCTATGACGTCACTGAACCGTGCCCGTAAGGCTTCACTCCTATTGGCTAACACACACACACACACACAATAACACCACAGTGGTTATATCTCCAAGTTGGGTGGGTGTGTGTGTGTGTGTGTGTGTGTGTGTGTGTGTGTGTGTGTGTGTGTGTGTGTGTGTGTGTGTGTGTGTGTGTGTGTGTGTGTGTGTGTGTGTGTGTGTGTGTGTGTGTGTGTGTGTGTGTGTGTGTGTGTGTGTGTGTGTGTGTGTGTGTGTGTGTGTGTGTGTGTGTGTGTGTGTGTGTGTGTGTGTGTGTGTGTGTGTGTGCGCACACTGAAGACCACAAAGACACAAAAATACTGCTATATTTTACTATATGTTTTTTATTATAGTTTTCTATCTGCTTTACTTGAATGTTTGCACCACAACACAAAGCCAGATTCCTCGTATGTGTCGCCCACCCACTAACCCTGAGTCCAGCAGTGTTTGAGCGTCCCCTCTGTGTGCCTCTCAGGGTCGGCTGTACTACGTCCGGGTGTCGGCCTACAACATGAGGGGGTGGGGGCCTCCAGCCGCAGCTTTAACCCCCCTCTGCGGCTCCCTCCAGTGAGTCAGCTCCA
>CM070437.1:1037849-1040349 GCA_036324595.1 Champsocephalus gunnari | reverse complement strand
AAGAGACTACAAAGTATTACTAAGAGACTACAAAGTATTACTAAGAGACTACAAAGTATTACTAAACTCCTCTCATACTAAAGACTACATTTCCCTTTCTCCCCCTCCCTTCTTTCTTCTTCGGTGGTGTCAGACTCGTCGAAGCTGCAGAACCCCAGCAGGAAGCAGTCGGTCTCTCGGAGTCTCAAACATCTCTTCAACTCCTCCAACAAGTTCGTGAAGACGCTGAAGAGGTTCGTGAAGTGTTAAAACATCACATTCAGACCCGAGGACTGTTTCGTCCCGCAGGCCGTCCGTTATCCTCCTGAGCTCTGTGAGGGGCGTCCAGAACGTGCATCTGTGTGCGTCGTGCTGATTATTCATCTAATATATCATCCCAGTTATGCTGAGCACACGCTGATGAAGACTTGAAACTTCCATTTTCGGGAAAAAGTCAGAATTTTTAGGATTTACAGAAAAAAGTCCGAATTTTAACATTTTGATAATTTTTCGAAAAATTGAGAATTTTGATAATTTTTCGAAAAATTGAGAATTTTGATAATTTTTCGAAAAATTGAGAATTTTGATAATTTTTCGAAAAATTTAGAATTTTGATAATTTTTCCAAAAATTTAGAATTTTGATAATTTTTCGAAAAAGTCAGAATTGTCCTCTTTTTTTAAATTCATGATTTTTTGGATATTCAGAAGGAAAAAAAGTCAGGATTATGAGATTTTCAGAGAATGTCAGGATTTATGAAAAATGACTGCATCTATCTTTTATTTGATTTATCTGTTTCATCTGTTCTATATATTCATGTTGCTCTGCTGGAGGAGGACTTCAGTGTGTCATCTCCATATCTACTCTGTAGCTGCTGAGCACATGATGAGAAAGACTTGAAAGGTTTCTATGTAACCCTCCTCTCACCTCACCTGACTTCCCATGATGCACCTGTGCAGGGGGGTGTACCTGGCGGTGGTGTTGCACCATAAAGACTCCCTGCTGGTGACGGCAGAGGATCAGATCCCCATCGTGGAGGTGGACGACTCCTACAGCAGCTCCCTGATGCAGGACTTCCTGTGGTTCACCAAGGTACGCTCTAAGTATTACTAACGTACTACTAAAAGGACTTCCTGTGGTTCACCAAGGTACGCTCTAAGTATTACTAACGTATTACTAAAAGGACTTCCTGTGGTTCACCAAGGTACGCTCTAAGTATTACTAACGTATTACTAAAAGGACTTCCTGTGGTTCACCAAGGTACGCTCTAAGTATTACTAACGTATTACTAAAAGGACTTCCTGTGGTTCACCAAGGTACACTCTAAGTATTACTAACGTATTACTAAAAGGACTTCCTGTGGTTCACCAAGGTACGCTCTAAGTATTACTAACGTATTACTAAAAGGACTTCCTGTGGTTCACCAAGGTACGCTCTAAGTATTACTAACGTATTACTAAAAGGACTTCCTGTGGTTCACCAAGGTACGCTCTAAGTATTACTAACGTGTTACTAAAAGGACTTCCTGTGGTTCACCGAGGTGCCCTCTAAGTATTACTAACGTATTACTAAAAGGACTTCCTGTGGTTCACCGAGGTGCCCTCATACACTGAGCCCTCCATCTGCTTTATTCTAATAACTTTAATCTTAAATGTCTGTACCTGACATTACATTCACTCATTATATTATTATTATCATTAATATTACTTTCAATCAGAGATCCTCATGTGTTACCTGCCACTTCCTGTCAGGAGTTATCAGCTGTAAGGATCCTGTTGGATATACTCGTGTTTTTAAATCTCTGTGTGTGTGTGTGTGTGTGTGTGTGTGTGTGTGTGTGTGTGTGTGTGTGTGTGTGTGTGTGTGTGTGTGTGTGTGTGTGTGTGTGTGTGTGTGTGTGTGTGTGTGTGTGTGTGTGTGTGTGTGTGTGTGTGTGTGTGTGTGTGTGTGTGTGTGTGTGTGTGTGTGTGTGTGTGTGTGTGTGTGCAGCTCTCCTGTATGTGGGAGGATGTGCGCTGGTTGAGGCAGAGCATGTCTGTCTCCACGTCATCTTCCTCCACGCTGCAGGCCAGACACAAGATGCTGACCGCTGCCGGACAGATGCAGGTACACACACAGACACACACACACAGACACACACAGAGACACACACAGACACACACAGACTTCAGGTGTGCTTGTTATGGTTTTATTATTTGCTTGAGGTAATGACTATTTTCATTTTGTATCCCTTTTTCTTAATTCAACATTAAAATAAATATTTTTTTAAAAGAGACCGAAATCTGAAGAATTTTTTTTTAATAAAAGTTACATTTGGAAATAAATAGAAATGTTGAGAGAAATGAATCATATTCTGAGCAACAACTAGAAATGTAGGAAGAATTCAAATTGGATGACTGTAATGGATGAAAGGTCAATGAGTAGGGGAAGTAGTGGAAAGAAACTCAGGTACTTTAGTCTCTGCAGACCGTTGACATGCATTAACACCTATCGAACACTGCAGGAGGTGGAATGGCTTTTTA
>CM070437.1:1017849-1027849 GCA_036324595.1 Champsocephalus gunnari | reverse complement strand
GACACACACTGTAACACACACACTGTAACACACACACTGTAACACACACACTGTAACACACACACTATAACACACACTGTAACACACACACTGTAACACACACTATACAGCACACACACTGTAATACACACACACTGTAACACACACACTGTAACACACACACTATACAGCACACACACTGTAACACGCACACTATACAGCACACACGCACTGTAACACACACACTGTAACACACACACTGTAACACACACACTGTAACACACACACTATACAGCACACACACACACACACTGTAACACACACACTATACAGCACACACGCACTGTAACACACACACTATACAGCACACACACACACACACACACTGTAACACACACACTATACAGCACACACACACACACTGTAACACACACACTGTAACACACACACTATACAGCACACACGCACTGTAACACACACACTATACAGCACACACACACACACACTGTAACACACACACTATACAGCACACACACACTGTAACACACACACTATACAGCACACACTGTAACACACACACTGTAACACACACACTATACAGCACACACACACACACACACACTGTAACACACACACTGTAACACACACACTATACAGCACACACGCACTGTAACACACACACTATACAGCACACACACACACACACACTGTAACACACACACTATACAGCACACACACTGTAACACACACACTATACAGCACACACGCACTGTAACACACACACTATACAGCACACACGCACTGTAACACACACACTATACAGCACACACACACACACTGTAACACACACACACTATACAGCACACACACACACACACTGTAACACACACACTATACAGCACACACACACACACACACATATACAGCACACACACACACACACTATAATGAAAATACTAAGAATGAAACCCCCAAAAGTGAATTGAACCAAACGGTGAAATGTCGTGTGACCCCGCAGCAGCTGGACGAGGTGCGCCGGGACCTGCGCTGGATAACGGACGCTCTTCAGTTCGCCCGTTACCGGCAGCCCCGCGGCGGCGTCCCCGTCTCAGCGCTCGTTAACGCAGACGCCCCCCCCGACAGCGAGCAGAAGACCGACTCCACCTCCTCCAACAACGACTTCTTGCCGACCCCCTCCCCCTCGCCAGAGCCCCGCCGCAGGAAGCCCCCCAGCGGTGAGGAGACATGTTGAGCTTCAATGTCTTTATCGGTCTGAAGGACATTCTGAGAAAAACGTGACACTTTGGCCGCGTTCACACCGCAGTACTTTTCCCACTTTAGTTACGATTTAGTACGAAATGTCGCGTTCACACAAAAAGAGCCGGAACTCAAACTAGTTCATCAGAACCTTTTCCTGCTAGAGAGCGGGTGCTTCCGTGGGAGAACAAGGTTCCTGTGTCTGATTGGCTGGCGGATTGCAAACCACGCCCCGTAAAGCTCCCAAAGAGTTTTGTGAAGCCGCCATTTTATTATCCTCGCATTAGCATTATTAGCATTAGCATTATTAGCATTAGCATTATTAGCATTAGCCCAGCGCAGAAACGCAGAGAGACTAACTTATGGCAACACAAAATAAAACATGGGAGCGGTGGAGATGAGGAGGTGTCGGCGTTCTGGGGATTTACTCCCCAACTCCGGGGACTTCCGGCCGGGGACTCCGGGTGGCAGTATACGCCGTGAAGTGGTTTGCAGCCTGCCAGTAAACCCAAAGCAGAAGAAGAAGAAGTGACGTCAGCGGCTTCATTTGCCTAATCCTCCCTCAGGGACTTACTCCGGTGTGAACGCGATCTGTACTTAGTTCATCAGAACTAAAGAGTTCTGATGAACTGAAGTGGGAAAAGTACTGCGGTGTGAACGCGCCTTTTGAGAAAAAAGTGACACTGAGAAAAAAGTTACATTTGTTGTGGACATTTTTTTGGGGAATTATTATCAAATTAAAACAATTAAGAAAAAAATGTGAAATTTAGAAAAAAAAATTCAGAACAAACTTCACATTTTTCGACATTTATAGAAGAGACGTTATTCGTCTTTTTCTTTTTTAACGAGTTTTTTTTTAACGTGACATTTTCAAAAAAAAATGGACTCATTAGAAAAAGTAAAAAATGCAGAAAATGATCCAAACTGTGAAAGAACATTTAAAAAACTGAAATCTAAAGCGGATCCTCTGCTGCCCTCAGACTCCCTGCTGGGCTCCGATGAGGACGGGTCCTCGGAGGTCTTCCTCCCCACAGACAGCGACTACGACTCCAGCGACGCTGTGAGCCCCCGAGACCTGGACCTGCTCTACTCCCCCCCCCAACACCTCTCCCAGCAGGCACTGCACTCGCTGGGCGGCAGCGCCCCCGACGTGCTGCAGACCCACGAGCTCAGGTAACACTTAGGGATGAAGGGATGAAGTGAAGGGATGAAGGGATGAAGTGATGAGGAGATGAAGGGATGAAGTGATGAAGGGATGAGGAGATGAAGTGAAGGGATGAAGGGATGACGGGATGAAGTGAAGGGATGACGAGATGAAGGGATGAGGGGATGAAGGGATGAAGTGAAGGGATGAGGGGATGAAGAGATGAAATGAAGGGAAGCAGGGATGAAGAGATGAAGGGATGAAGAGATGTAGAGATGAAGGGAAGAAGAGATGAAGGGATGAAGAGATGAAGGGAAGAAGAGATGAAGGGATGTAGAGATTAAGGGATGAGGAGATTAAGGGAAGGAGGGATGAAGAGATGAAGAGATGAGGTGATGAAGAGATGAAGGGATGAGGAGATGAATAGATGAAGGGATGAGGAGATGAAGGGATGAGGATATGAAGGGATGAGGAGATGAAGGGATGAGGAGATGAAGGGATGAGGAGATGAATAGGTGAAGGGATGAAGAGATGAAGGGATGAGGAGATGAAGGGATGAGGAGATGAAGGGATGAGGAGATGAGGGGATGAAGGGATGAGGAGATGAAGAGATGAAGGGATGAAGGGATGAGGAGATGAATAGATGAAGGGATGAAGAGATGAAAGGATGAGGAGATGAAGGGATGAGGATATGAAGGGATGAGGAGATGAAGGGATGAGGGGATGAGGAGATGAAGAGATGAAGGGATGAAGAGATGAAGGGATGAAGGGATGAAGGGAAGAAGGGATGAGGATATGAGGAGATGAAGTAACTATGGAAACAGGATATCACAGTAAATAAAAAGAGGATCTATTATGCACCTTTGAAACCTCCCTTTTCTCCCCCTCAGGTACAGCGTCTGCCCCCCCTCAGACCTCCCCCTCTCCTCCAGCTTCTTCCCTCTCTCCCCCTCTCCATCCAAAGACTTCCCTCTCTCCCCCCTACTGCCCCTGGAGGACCTCTCCCCCCTCTCTCCCAACCTGAGGCCTCTCTCCCCCCTCCTGCCCCTGGAGGACCTCTCCCTCTCTCCCCTCTCTCCCCTCTCTCCCCCCCTGAGGCCTCTCTGTAACCCCCCCTCCAAACGAAAGCTCCTCTCTCGCAGTCAGCGGGGGGGGGAGGAACGTACTTCACCCCTCGGTGGCTCCGGGGGGATGAGGGGGGAGAGGGGGGGTCTCTCTCTCTCTCCGAGGGGGTGTACACCCAGCAGACGGATTTCCCCCCCTCCATCGACTCCCCCACCTTCGTTAGCCACGCCTCCTGCGTTCTGGAGAGCCGGAGGGGGAGGCAGCGGGGGGGAGGAGAGGGGGGAGGAAGGCCCCATGTTAGACGCATCTTTGTGGGGGGGGAGGCAGTGGGGGTGTCTGTGGTGGTGGAGGGGGGGGAGGAGGAGGAGGGAGGAGTACAGGAAGTGGATTCTGACGAGCAGACGAACGCTCAGGTGTCGGAGATTCTGAGCAGCTCGCTGTGAGGCCGGTGAGTTACAGGAGAGACGCTGGGAGGACGGGTTTCTGTTGGGGAGCCTGAACGCACCTCCAGATTCTGAGGGGAAAGGCAAAATATGAGAAATAAAGTCAGATTGAGAGAAAAAAGTGAGATTATGAGAAAAAAGTTACATTTTGAGAAAACGTTTTAATTTTGAGCAAAAAGTTACATTTTGAGAAAAAAGTTAAAATATGAAAAAAAAGTGAAATTATGAGAAAAAAGTTAAAATATGGAAAAAAAGTGAAATTATGAGAAAAAACGAAAATATGAGAAATAAAGTCAGATTGAGAGAAAAAAGTGAGATTATGAGAAAAAAGTTACATTTTGAGAAAACGTTTTAATTTTGAGCAAAAAGTTAAAATATGAAAAAAAAGTGAAATTATGAGAAAAAAGTTAAAATATGACGAAAAAAAGTGACATTATGTCAGATTGAGAGAAAAAAGTGAGATTATGAGAAAAACGAAAATATGAGGTCAGATTGAGAGAAAAAAGTGAGATTATGAGAAAAAAGTTAAAATATGAAAAAAAAGTGAAATTATGAGAAAAACGAAAATATGAGAAATAAAGTCAGATTGAGAGAAAAAAGTGAGATTATGAGAAAAAAGTTACATTTTGAGAAAACGTTTTAATTTTGAGCAAAAAGTTACATTTTGAGAAAAAAGTTAAAATATGAAAAAAAAGTGAAATTATGAGAAAAAAGTTAAAATATGACGAAAAAAAGTGACATTATGAGAAAAACGAAAATATGAGAAATACAGTCAGATTGAGAGAAAAAAGTGAGATTATGAGAAAAAAAAGTAATTTTGAGAAAAAAGTTAAAATATGAAAAAAAAGTGAAATTATGAGAAAAAAGTTAAAATATGACGAAAAAAAGTGACATTATGTCAGATTGAGAGAAAAAAGTGAGATTATGAGAAAAACGAAAATATGAGGTCAGATTGAGAGAAAAAAGTGAGATTATGAGAAAAAAGTTAAAATATGAAAAAAAAGTGAAATTATGAGAAAAAAGTTAAAATATGGAAAAAAAGTGAAATTATGAGAAAAACGAAAATATGAGAAATAAAGTCAGATTGAGAGAAAAAAGTGAGATTATGAGAAAAAAGTTACATTTTGAGAAAACGTTTTAATTTTGAGCAAAAAGTTACATTTTGAGAAAAAAGTTAAAATATGAAAAAAAAGTGAAATTATGAGAAAAAAGTTAAAATATGACGAAAAAAAGTGACATTATGTCAGATTGAGAGAAAAAAGTGAGATTATGAGAAAAACGAAAATATGAGGTCAGATTGAGAGAAAAAAGTGAGATTATGAGAAAAAAGTTAAAATATGAAAAAAAAGTGAAATTATGAGAAAAAAGTTAAAATATGACGAAAAAAAGTGACATTATGTCAGATTGAGAGAAAAAAGTGAGATTATGAGAAAAACGAAAATATGAGGTCAGATTGAGAGAAAAAAGTGAGATTATGAGAAAAAAGTTAAAATATGAAAAAAAAGTGAAATTATGAGAAAAAAGTTAAAATATGGAAAAAAAGTGAAATTATGAGAAAAACGAAAATATGAGAAATAAAGTCAGATTGAGAGAAAAAAGTGAGATTATGAGAAAAAAGTTACATTTTGAGAAAACGTTTTAATTTTGAGCAAAAAGTTACATTTTGAGAAAAAAGTTAAAATATGAAAAAAAAGTGAAATTATGAGAAAAAAGTTAAAATATGACGAAAAAAAGTGACATTATGTCAGATTGAGAGAAAAAAGTGAGATTATGAGAAAAACGAAAATATGAGGTCAGATTGAGAGAAAAAAGTGAGATTATGAGAAAAAAGTTAAAATATGAAAAAAAAGTGAAATTATGAGAAAAAAGTTAAAATATGACGAAAAAAAGTGAAATTATGAGAAAAACGAAAATATGAGAAATAAAGTCAGATTGAGAGAAAAAAGTGAGATTATGAGAAAAAAGTTAAAATATGACGAAAAAAAGTGAAATTATGAGAAAAACGAAAATATGAGAAATAAAGTCAGATTGAGAGAAAAAAGTGAGATTATGAGAAAAAAGTTACATTTTGAGAAAACGTTTTAATTTTGAGCAAAAAGTTACATTTTGAGAAAAAAGTTAAAATATGAAAAAAAAGTGAAATTATGAGAAAAAAGTTAAAATATGGAAAAAAAGTGAAATTATGAGAAATAAAGTCAGATTGAGAGAAAAAAGTGAGATTATGAGAAAAAAGTTACATTTTGAGAAAACGTTTTAATTTTGAGCAAAAAGTTACATTTTGAGAAAAAAGTTAAAATATGAAAAAAAAGTGAAATTATGAGAAAAAAGTTAAAATATGACGAAAAAAAGTGACATTATGAGAAAAACGAAAATATGAGAAATACAGTCAGATTGAGAGAAAAAAGTGAGATTATGAGAAAAAAAAGTAATTTTGAGAAAAAAGTTAAAATATGAAAAAAAAAGTGAAATTATGAGAAAAAAGTTAAAATATGACGAAAAAAAGTGACATTATGTCAGATTGAGAGAAAAAAGTGAGATTATGAGAAAAACGAAAATATGAGGTCAGATTGAGAGAAAAAAGTGAGATTATGAGAAAAAAGTTAAAATATGAAAAAAAAGTGAAATTATGAGAAAAAAGTTAAAATATGGAAAAAAAGTGAAATTATGAGAAAAACGAAAATATGAGAAATAAAGTCAGATTGAGAGAAAAAAGTGAGATTATGAGAAAAAAGTTACATTTTGAGAAAACGTTTTAATTTTGAGCAAAAAGTTACATTTTGAGAAAAAAGTTAAAATATGAAAAAAAAGTGAAATTATGAGAAAAAAGTTAAAATATGACGAAAAAAAGTGACATTGTCAGATTGAGAGAAAAAAGTGAGATTATGAGAAAAACGAAAATATGAGGTCAGATTGAGAGAAAAAAGTGAGATTATGAGAAAAAAGTTAAAATATGAAAAAAAAGTGAAATTATGAGAAAAACGAAAATATGAGAAATAAAGTCAGATTGAGAGAAAAAAGTGAGATTATGAGAAAAAAGTTAAAATATGAAAAAAAAGTGAAATTATGAGAAAAAAGTTAAAATATGACGAAAAAAAGTGAAATTATGAGAAAAACGAAAATATGAGAAATAAAGTCAGATTGAGAGAAAAAAGTGAGATTATGAGAAAAAAGTTAAAATATGACGAAAAAAAGTGAAATTATGAGAAAAACGAAAATATGAGAAATAAAGTCAGATTGAGAGAAAAAAGTGAGATTATGAGAAAAAAGTTAAAATATGAAAAAAAAGTGAAATTATGAGAAAAAAGTTAAAATATGGAAAAAAAGTGAAATTATGAGAAATAAAGTCAGATTGAGAGAAAAAAGTGAGATTATGAGAAAAAAGTTACATTTTGAGAAAACGTTTTAATTTTGAGCAAAAAGTTACATTTTGAGAAAAAAGTTAAAATATGAAAAAAAAGTGAAATTATGAGAAAAAAGTTAAAATATGACGAAAAAAAGTGACATTATGAGAAAAACGAAAATATGAGAAATACAGTCAGATTGAGAGAAAAAAGTGAGATTATGAGAAAAAAAAGTAATTTTGAGAAAAAAGTTAAAATATGAAAAAAAAGTGAAATTATGAGAAAAAAGTTAAAATATGACGAAAAAAAGTGACATTATGTCAGATTGAGAGAAAAAAGTGAGATTATGAGAAAAACGAAAATATGAGGTCAGATTGAGAGAAAAAAGTGAGATTATGAGAAAAAAGTTAAAATATGAAAAAAAAGTGAAATTATGAGAAAAAAGTTAAAATATGGAAAAAAAGTGAAATTATGAGAAAAACGAAAATATGAGAAATAAAGTCAGATTGAGAGAAAAAAGTGAGATTATGAGAAAAAAGTTACATTTTGAGAAAACGTTTTAATTTTGAGCAAAAAGTTACATTTTGAGAAAAAAGTTAAAATATGAAAAAAAAGTGAAATTATGAGAAAAAAGTTAAAATATGACGAAAAAAAGTGACATTATGTCAGATTGAGAGAAAAAAGTGAGATTATGAGAAAAACGAAAATATGAGGTCAGATTGAGAGAAAAAAGTGAGATTATGAGAAAAAAGTTAAAATATGAAAAAAAAGTGAAATTATGAGAAAAAAGTTAAAATATGACGAAAAAAAGTGACATTATGAGAAAAACGAAAATATGAGAAATACAGTCAGATTGAGAGAAAAAAGTGAGATTATGAGAAAAAAAAGTAATTTTGAGAAAAAAGTTACATTTTGAGAATTTTGAGCAAAAAGTAAAAATATGAAAAAAAAGTGAAATTATGAGAAAAAAGTAAAAATATGACGGAAAAAAAGAGAAATTATGGGAAAACATTTTAATGTTGAGGAAAATGAAATTGTGAGAAGAACAAATTTAAATCATGAGAAAAACATGAAATTCTGAAAAAGTAAAATTTGGGGAAAAAGAAAGATTTTGAGAAGAAGTAAAAAAAATTGGAAGAAATATAATTCTGAGAAAAATGTGAAATTCGTTATTACAAATGTAAATGCAAAGACGTTATTATACGCTTACATGTTGTGTCGCTGCCTGCCATTGAAACGTCAGTTAAACCTCTCTTTGTGTTTCTTTCTCTATTTCACACCTCAGCGCTCCGCAGATTGTAAACTGAATAAAGTTGCTGGTTCAACTCTCTGACTCAGAGACCCACGGCTTCGACTGTTACAGAATAATCAATGCAACGAGAACCCAGCTCCTTCTGACGGACACTTTGCACACGGACCAAACGCTGAAGGTGGACTTACCGAACACGTTAAGATACCGCTAAAATGTTTCACTCCTTCTTTATTTAAATATCTCCCTCTGGATCTGTGGCATGGACTCTACTTGAAGTGAATGTGCAGTCTGTGTGCGTCTCAGTGTTTGATTTCTGCGATCTGTTTAAATGTGGTTTTAATGGAGGGGTTATTGAACGGGCCCCTGGAGCTATGGTTTCATATTTCCTGTTGGAACGTCAATCAAACGACGAGGCTAAATATGATCACAAAAGAACACGAAAACACATGCAATCAATTAGACCGCCACTCAAACCACTACAGAGAGACTCAACGACCACAGGACGAGCTCAAACCACTACAGAGAGACTCAACGACCACAGGACGGGCTCAGACCACTACAGAGAGACTCAACGACCACAGGACGAGCTCAAACCACTACAGAGAGACTCAACGACCACAGGACGAGCTCAAACCACTACAGAGAGACTCAACGACCACAGGACGAGCTCAGACCACTACAGAGAGACTCAACGACCACAGGACGAGCTCAGACCACTACAGAGGACTTGAAACAAACTCCTAAGATATTTAAAAAGCTACAAAACCACTGAATACAAACACAAGGACGAAAGCCACTAGGAATGGATTCAACACAACAACAGACACTAAAAGACTCAAAACAACAACAACAACAACAACAACAACACTAGTAAGAGCCTCAAAATAACAGAAGGAGACACAGAGACTACAAGGACACTAAGAACGACTTCTAAGAGACACAGAGACTACAAGGACTCTAAGAACGACTTCTAAGAGACACAGAGACTACAAGGACACTAAGAACGACTTCTAAGAGACACAGAGACTACAAGGACACTAAGAACGACTTCTAAGAGACACAGAGACTACAAGGACACTAAGAACGACTTCTAAGAGACACAGAGACTACAAGGACACTAAGAACGACTTCTAAGAGACACAGAGACTACAAGGACACTAAGAATGACTTCTAAGAGACACAGAGACTACAAGGACACTAAGAACGACTTCTAAGAGACACAGAGACTACAAGGACACTAAGAACGACTTCTAAGAGACATAAAGACTACAAGGACACTAAGAACGACTTCTAAGAGACACAGAGACTACAAGGACACTAAGAACGACTTCTAAGAGACACAAAGACTACAAGGACACTAAGAACGACTTCTAAGAGACACAGAGACTACAAGGACACTAAGAACGACTTCTAAGAGACACAGAGACTACAAGGACACTAAGAACGACTTCTAAGAGACACAGAGACTACAAGGACACTAAGAACGACTTCTAAGAGACACAGAGACTACAAGGACACT
>CM070437.1:1002849-1012849 GCA_036324595.1 Champsocephalus gunnari | reverse complement strand
GTTGCACTCAAAGGGCCGGTGGTAACTTTAAGACTATATAAATAAATATACATAGATAAATATAGATAATAAATATAAAATAATATATAATTTTACAATATTTCCTCTGCATTGGATTATTACCGGATAGGGTAATAACTTAATAATTAACTACGTCTGAAAGCAGAAGTCTGGGGCAAATCATTGCAAGTCTCTTCATTGCGTATGTCACAAAATGAGATGCATTGTGGGACATGTAGTTTATGGGCAACGTTCTCCTGTAAAGCGGCACGTAACATTATAATAAACTTATTATATTCTTTGCAGGCTCTTGTGGGGCCACATAAAATGAAGTGGCGGGCCGGATTTGGCCCCCGGGCCTTGAGTTTGACCCCCCTGCTCTACAGGAACACGTCCTGCTTCTCCTTGAGGCCAGGAAAAGGCTCTGTGACCTTTGACCTGTGCTGGACTCTGGTGATCTGGTCTATATCAGTGCTTCTCAAAGTGTGGTCCGCGGTCCACTGGTGGCCCGTGAGCGCCCCCTAGTGGTCCGTGAGTATATTGGTAAAAATTCACATTTGAAATAAATAAATACATTTAAGTTTTCCGCACTCTCGCGGGAATATCTCCGTTATCTGTATAAATAAAGGTTTGAAATGAATCTAGATAATAACTGAGTGCATGGCTCTGACAGAGAGACTCAAACCTCTGAGGCGGTCTCTGACTCTCCGGGCGCTGGATTAACTGCAGCACTCGCAGTGAGACTGAAACCTCTTTGATCCTCAGAGAAACCGAACAGCTGTTACACATGTGGGAGTTCCTGAGCCCCCACCAACACGTGACGCGCCTCGTCCCTCTCACAACCAACCCCCCCCCACACACACCTGTAGGCTCGGGGGATAGTTCTCTAATCATCCCTCAATGTTCTTTGTGAACCTGTGGAGCGATGAGGCGCGAGCTCTGACTGCAAGCTGCTTCTAATGTTAAGAAACACGTGAGTTGTCTGACTGAAGAGAGGGGGGAGGGAGTTCCTGAGTCTCTCTCTCTCTCTCTCTCTCTCTCTCTCTCTCTCTCTCTCTCTCTCTCTCTCTCTCTCTCTCTCTCTCTCTCTCTCTCTCTCTCTCTCTCTCTCTCTCTCCTCTCTCTCTCTCTCTCTCTCTCTCTCTCTCTCTCCTCTCTCTCTCTCTCTCTCTCTCTCTCTCTCTCTCTCTCTCTCTCTCTCTCTCTCTCTCTCTCTCTCTCTCTCTCTCTCTCTCTCTCTCTCTCTCTCTCTCTCTCTCTCTCTCTACAGAGAGGCTTCAGTCCGGCGGAGAGACATGAGAGAGAGCCCGGGACCCCTGAGCACTTATCTGTCATCATGTCTATGAGGAGCCTGTCCCTCTGACCCGGGTCCCTCTCAGTTTCAGAGGGTTTGGAGCTTTGGAGACGTTGGTGCGTAATTACGTGCAGGTCTTGGATACTTTACGCGCAGGATTATTATTCAGATGGAGCCCTCCCTCCCGGTGCTGCTGGTCCTGGTTCTGTCTCTGCCTGTCTCCACGAGTCAGCACTTCTTCCTGCTGCGGCCCAGCGACCTGATGCCGGTCCTGGAGCTGCAGGAGGACCCGGACCCGGAGCTGGACCCCCGGGAGAAGGACCTGAACGAGACGGAGCTCCACAGCGCGCTGGGGAGGCACTTCGACCCGGAGATAATGTCCCTGTTTCCCCGGGAGGAGGACCAGGAGGAGGACCGGGAGGAGGGGCCGCTGCCCGAAGAGCTCCAGGACCTGGACCTGGATCAGAAGCAGAAGAAGAAGAAGCTGCGCCGGCGGCTCCAGCTGTGGGCGCGCACCGGCTGCCCGCTCGTGCACACATGGACCGACCTGGGCACGCGCTTCTGGCCCCGGTACGTGCGAGTGGGCAGCTGCCGCCGACAGAGCTCGTGCTCGGTGCCGCGGGGCATGTTCTGCAGGCCCGCGCGCTCCTCCAGCCTCACGGTGCTGCGGTGGCGCTGCGTCACCAGGGGGGCGGGGCTAAGATGCGCGTGGATCTCCGTGAACTACCCCGTCATATCAGAGTGCAAGTGCAAGTGCCCCACCTGAAGAAAGACTCTAAACCAGACTTCTATTATGTTCTATGAAGAGAGACTCCCTGCAGCGCGCCCACGTGGAGGGGCAGGTGCTTCTCCAGCGGCATGCGATGCTCTGCTGACATCCCCTCATCCCAACAGTGCATGATCTGATGTGGAATCACACGCCGACATAAAGTGCATGTGCATGTGCATGTGTCTGACCGGCAGCAGCTCTCTCTGCAGGTACTCTACTCATACTGTAATATGACTCTGAGTTCAGTTTATTCAAGCTTTAAACACTACATTACCCATGATGCTCAGCTGCTGGTTCATTTAAAATGAATCCCCAAAAAACGGATTCAAAATCAGAAGCTTCATCAGGTTTATAACAAAGTGACATTTATATGTGCAGCACACTGAGTTTAAAGCTCTTCCTGCAGAAATGCATCATGGGAGTTGTAGTTCATTTCTTCCGTTTTGAAGTCCACAGGCTTCTTTGACCGTATCATATAAGCAGATGGTATTTTAAATGTTCACCTTTAACTGGAATTAAACTGGTGTGTGTGTGTGTGTGTGTGTGTGTGTGTGTGTGTGTGTGTGTGTGTGTGTGTGTGTGTGTGTGTGTGTGTGTGTGTGTGTGTGTGTGTGTGTGTGTGTGTGTGTGTGTGTGTGTGTGTGTGTGTGTGTGTGTGTGTGTGTGTGTGTGTGTGTGTGTGTGTGTGTGTATATATATATATAGAGTGGTCCTCACCTGTCCACCAGAGACACCTGCTGGTTATTATAAGTTGTTAAATGTCAGGTAAATATCAGCTTCCACCTGCAGGCTCGGGGGACAGTTCTCTAATCATCCCTCGATGTTCTTTGTGAACCTGGGGAGCGATGAGGAGCGAGCTCTGACTACAAGCTGCTTCTAATAAACATGTTGAGAAACACGAGTTGTCTGACTGGAATGTATGGAAGGCTTCTCCACGTGTCGGGAGGAGGAGGAGGAGGAGGAGGAGGAGGAGGAGGAGGAGGAGGAGGAGGAGGAGGAGGAGGAGGAGGAGGAGGAGGAGGAGGAGGAGGAGGAGGAGGAGGAGGAGGAGGAGGAGGAGGAGGAGGAGGATCCGTCTTAAGGTCAGATGTTTCTAATAAAGATCTGTGGATTATTTCTTTATTTCAGTTGTAACGTTATTCCAGAAACGAAGCTGCATTTGAGCGAAGTCCACTCCATCTCCTCAGCTCAGCACCTCGTGCGGGGGGCATGAGGTGAGTCAGTCGGGGGGACTGACTCACCTCGTGCCCCCGACTGACTCTTCACATCGCTCGTATTGCTACCTCCAAATATTCAAAGTAAAAGTGACACGTTTGGAGTATTTTTGGTACTTTATACTTTATTTGAAATCCCTTGAAAATGGCAGAGAGGCACGCGGGCTGCGAGGAGGCGGAGCCAACGCGGGCTGCGAGGAGGCGGAGCCAACGCGGGCTGCGAGGAGGCGGAGCCAACGCGAGCACCGGATATCAGACGGGAAAACATATTTACAAAAATAAATTAACACATATTTCCAAGAGACACTGTAACGGTTATTAAAATGGTATAAAACGGCAGATAGGCGCGTAGGGAATGTCAGCTTCACATCGAATCTGTGCGTAGTGCAAGAAATACTGTCAGTAATACAAAGATAAAGTTATGAGTCACATTCAACAGCTTCGGTCCGGAGGACGGCGGCCAACACAGACCTTCACTTTGGAGTTTCAACAGATTTAAAACGGGTCCAATTCACCGGTTAGTTAACGAGCAGCGGGGCGTAGCGAGGGGGGGTCGTTAGACGAGGGGGGTCGTTAAGACGAGGGGGGGCTCGTTAAGACGAGGGGGGGCTCGTTAAGACGGAGGAACCCGGGCCCTGGAATCCATCTGCCGTGAAACCCTAAAACACAGTCTGCAGATCAGCTGATTGCATCTAAAGCTGCCGTTATAATAACAATAAATACATAGAGATTAAAATCTGAATCTTATCCAAATATGAGAATATAAATAAATACTCTTTATTTCTAATTAAAGTTTTTCCCAATTTGTTTGTTTTACTTTTTTCCAATAAATCATTTATTAACTAATTTAAAGCAGATTTTACGTCTTAATGTATTTATCCTCAATAACCTGCATGTCTTTGATTATTCAATCTTTAATTATTATTATTTGCAGCTCGAGTCCCGCTCATTATGGGACGAATATCTTTCAGACTGTGTTTTAATAGAAAGTGTTTCCGTACGGAAGCCCTGAAGGACAAACTGATTTTAAATGGTTTTATCTCCTGAATTAAAAACCCGATTCCATGGATAACATTTTTATGGATTTTTTTAATTCGGAAAAATACCAAATTTGGATATTTTGAAAATAAATAATTCTCGGAATTATTATTATGTTTACCTGAAAAACAAACATTTTAGCACCGATTTAAAAAAGTAGGGTTAAAATAAAGAATGCAATTATTTAGATCAGGCTCCAACTAATTCATCACCAGGACTGGTTTATCGGTTTGACCCTCAGGGCTTCCGTACGTTCGGTCCGTCCTCCGTGTTTCCTTCTTCTTCCCTTTACTATTTGTCATCATCACTGAAAAACCACAGAACAGGAAGTCCCGCCCCCTGCGACAGGAAGTGATGTAATAACTGTCCTCACCCCTGAAGCACAAACTGATCTATGTTATTTAATCCATGGACAACATTTTGTTTTGTTGAAAAGTCGGGGGAAAGTCCAACTTTTTAAAAGAAGAATTTTTGGGGAATTTTGAAAAAGAAATATCCGAGGAGTTTTGTTGATCTTTTTGTCCCTCAGGGCTTCCATACTTCCACATCTCAGTCTCTCCTTGGATCTGTCCTCCGTGTTTTCTTCTTCTACTCTTCACTGTAAAACCACAGAAATGTTCAGGCACAGGAAGTCCCTCCCCCTGCGACAGGAAGTGATGTCACAGCAGTCCTCAGCCCTTCAGAGCGCTGAAGAAGCCCTCGCTGGTGGGCGACTCCTTCACCGTGACCGTGATGAAGTTGGCGGTGACGTCGGTGACGCAGACCGTCTCCATCCGGCTCCTCTCGGGCCTCCAGTCTGTCTCCGTGTCCGACGGCGCCCCCCCCGCCCCCCCCCCAGGCCGGGCCGCGGCACGATGGAGGCGGGGAACATGGCGGCGCCGTCGTCCGTCTCCGAGTCGCTGCTCGTCTCGTCCGAATCTCCGGTGCTGAGTTCGTTTAGTTTCCTCTCCGCGGAGCCACTTCCTGTCTGACTGTCTGCTAGCTGCTGCTCCACGACTCCGCCCACTTTGACTCCGCCTCTTTTCACGATGGCGCCGCTCCGTAAACTGGCTCTGGCGCCGCCCTGCTGGCCGCTGCCGGACGCCGCCTTGCTGACGCTCTGAAACAGAAACACATCTTTACTTTTCTATGTAGATACGTCTCATCCTGTCTTCAGCAGGCTTCAGGGGATAAAGGTGCGTTCTGATTGGTTGTAATACTACTTCCTGTACACATGGTATGATAAAGTGACTGACCCTGACGCTCTGCAGGTTGAGGGCTCGGAGGCTCAGCGCCTGATTGGCTCGTTCCCTCGGTGTCGTCGCTGCCTTGGAGACGATCAGCTGTTTGGCGTCCGGCCTCCTGAGGCTCAGAGACCCCGCACCCCTCCCGTGGCCCCCCAGCTTCAGCGCCTTACTGGGCCCCGTCCGGCTGTGGGAGGAAGAGGAGGAAGAGGAGGAGGAGGAGGAAGAGGAGGTCCACAGAGAGGCCTTGGAGGCGGAGGACTCTTCTCTGGAGCGACTCAGGCCGGTGTACGTGAAGCTGGCCGGCTGCAGGGGCTTCTTCGCAGCGGGGGGGGCGGAGCATCTGGTGGCGAGGAGGGGGTGATGAAGAGGGAGGAGGAAGAGCAGCTCTGGATTTGGCTTGTCTCAGCGCTCGGACGTCCGGGTGCAGCGGCTTCCTCCCTCGCTTCTTCTTCAGTACTACGGGAGGCTCTGGTTTGGCGAGGAGGATCTGGGGTCTCTTCACTGGGCCTGGCTGGAGGCGGGGCTTCTTAGATGACTCCTCCTCCTCCTCCTCTTCATCATCATCCTCCTCCTCCTCCTCCTCTGAGGTAGAGGAGGAGGAGGGAGAGGGGGAGGAGAGGCCGGAGCAAGAGGAGGACGACATGCGGCCATCTTTACTGAGGGCGGGGGCAGGCTGTGGAGAGAGAGAGAAACATGAGGAGGAGGAGGAGGAGGAGGAGGAGGAGGAGGAGGAGGAGGAGGAGGAGGAGGAGGAGGAGGAGGAGGAGGAGGGGAGAGGAGAGGAGAGGAGAGGAGAGGAGTTCTTGTCGTTACAACGTGACTTCATTTCATCGGGTCAGTTCGTCGTCAGAATGAATGAGAAATGAATTTAACTTCTTCTGTTAGACAGCCATCATGCTGAAGAGAGATTGACTAACGTATGCTAAATGTATGGCCTTCATCATTTATATCTAATTACATTAACTCTGAAAAATAAAATAAATAAATAAAACAACAAAACATTTTTGTATAGATATTTGAGACGCTTATGAATCGTGCACGAGGCGAATCGTGCAGGGGGGCAGATCGGGCAGGGGGGGCAGATCGGGCAGGGGGGCAGATCGGGCAGGGGGGCAGATCGGGCAGTGACTAAACCCCCAGGAAGTGCGCCGGACTCTGAGGAGAATATTCGTTGTGGCCAAACGGCGGTACTACACTTCCGTTTGGTTACTGGGCCTGGAGACCCTTTTTCCCATTGACTTACATGGGGAAAGAGTGGTTTTACATCGTTATATATATATAGATATATATATATATATATATATATATCTCTCTGCCAAAGCCCCTCTTACCTGTGGGGTTCCCCAAGGCTCGATTCTGGGCCCCATCCTTTTTCTACTGTACATACTGCCCCTAGGCTCAATTCTCACAAAACATAATATCCCCTTGTTACCCTGACGATGTACAGATCTATCTGCCTCTCAATCATGTCTGAGACATGCAGGGAGGAAGAAGAAGAGGAGGAAGAAGAGTTACCAGGATCTTCCTCGGTCTCCCTCTCGGTCTCTTCCCTTTGATCTGGAACAGAAGCTCCTTCTCCTGCTCCCTGGGGGAGACAAAGCTTCACAGTGAACACACACACACACACACACACACACACACACACACACACACACACACCACACACACACACACACACACACACACACACACACACACACACACACACACACACACACACACACACACACACACACACACACACACACACACACACACACACACACACACACACCACACACACACACACACACACACACACACACACACACACACACACACACACACACACACACACACACACACACCACACACACACACACACACACACACACACACACACACACACACACACACACACACACACACACACACACACACACACCACACACACACACACACACACACACACACACACACCTCTTGTGGAAGGCAGCCAGCAGTCTGGGGTCCAGGATGTTCTCCTCTGGCTCCCAGCTGTTGTGCCTGAAACCAACAACAAGACATGATTAAGAGTAAAGAGAACGCCTGTGAACCCGTGTCACGTGCTCAGCCTGTCCTCATTGGACTGCATGCATCTGATGTGTGTCTCTGTCGGTGCCCTGAGCTGAGCCGTGTCTGGCCGTGCAGCACTCACAGCGTCACAGACTGGATGAGAAGTATTATTTTAAGCAACACAATAAGTTGAGGACACTCTGAGTCAGAGGTGATGAGAGTCAGACGGTGTGTGAGACGGGCCGTGACATCATGAACCTGTTGATGGACGCATTCCAACACTTGTTCTGCTCCAGCTGTGTTCACCTTGCAGCTGCAGCTCTGAGGCTTTGATCCTGATCAAGTGTTTGAGTCATGTTTAAAGTTTAACTTCTTCATGTGTCTGATATTAGAGTTCACTTTTCATTCAGGAAGTATGACGCTGTGCTGTCAGCAGCTTCTCCATGTCTGTGATTGGTCGAATGCTCCAGACCCCACCCCTCTCATGTGAACACCTAGCTAGAGAGGACACGGCTGGCTGAGCGATCCACTTGATAACCCGCGGCGTAGGACCGCTTAGCGAGAGCGCGTGTGTTCTGGATTAGGCCAACCGGCTAACTCCAACACATCAGGTTAGGATGAACCGGCTTCGTAGCACAGACCCCTGGTGCTACCGGAAGCAGCTAGCCTGGCGCATCAGGTGCGGGAATAATGTTCATATCTCACGACGTGCATGAAAGTAAACAGTATCCATGGCGACAGTGGAGCCTGTGGCAGCTCGTGCAGGTGTAACAGCTGCAGGAGGCAGTGAACATGTCAATAAGCATGAAGGAACCCCTCGCGGTCCAGCTCTCTCAGGTGCACGCGAGCCAGTAGATCCTGCAGAAGCTCGTGCAGGTGTAACCGCTGCAGGAGGCACGCGAACACGTCAATGTGAATGAAAACAAACATGGCAGTCCCAGCTCTCACGGGTGCGTGTGACCCGGCGGAGCCTGCGGAAGGCAGTGCATGTGTGTCGGGTGGAATAGCTGCACACATTCGACGATGTGCACGAAAACAAACCCAGTATTCACAGTTTTAACCCAGTTGCGATGCGTGCGTGTGACTGGTGCAGCAGCTGTGCGCGGCATCGAGTTTCCTGCTGGACACATTCTTGTTAATATTAGTTATACACCTTCTAAAGAACGCGTTTCTTCCTTTACATCCCGTCCGAAGTGCCGCGAGCCCGCAGCTCGTGCCGGATACAGTCCCCGAACCCGCGCTCATTGTTTGGGCCATGTCTCCATGTTATGTGCTGTTAGCATGTCGGTGGCTAACAGCTAGCTACTCACTTTGAGGACCATCCTCTCCATTTCACCAGGTATTCACACTTCCCCTGCGGACACAAACACACACATGTTAGCGGGCATGCTGGGGGAGAGGCGCGAGGCCTCCCGGAGCCCTTCTGCCCGCGGAAAGCTTACCTTTCTCGGCCGTTTGCTGAGGATGCATTCCGCATCAAAGACCTGGCCCACTGTGACCCCCTCCATTATCCACTGCGCGCTTTTTACCCTCCCCGGACACCGTAGCTCCGTTACTGTGTAATGTCGCATTTGTTATCTTTTTATTTCACCTTCACCGGACACCGTAGATCACTTATAAACACATGTACTACTTTATTATGATGGGTTTATTGTATTTCTGTTACACTAACAACATTACTATCGTAGAGACTGATCATATGATAAGGAGTAATTCATTAATAGGTATTTAATAATATCATAGTTTACCTATTTAATTTAATAAGGCGAACACATATTATCATTATTGTTATTTTTTACACATTTAAAAGAAATAAAGCAATCAATAAATTACAAGATAATCATTGTGTGAACTCTGTATTATGTTTTAATTGCATTACATTATATATTAACTATTTCCTATGTGATGTATAAACATGTTGGAGTGCTGTGATACTATCAACCCTTCACTCTCTTCCTCTTGATGCTCTTATAAGGCAGGGCTTGGTTGAATACTCGATTCTGATTGGTCCATTGGGACACCTGCCCTTTATAGAGACCGCCCTCAGAAGCCTCTCCTTAGGACCAGAGATGCGAGCGACACCGAGTTGGACCTCCGACGTTACAGGAAAGAAGCAGAAGAGTAACATATCATAGCATGATTCAAACAGAACACTTAACATATATAAACATTAATTACGGATGAAAAGCAGTTCTGAAAGGTGTGTTTCGATGTAAACATGATGTTTAATGTAGATTGGAAAGGATGACCTTTTCTATAGCTAACGGACCTCGTTTAAAAACTGCAGAACTTAAGATCATAGTGGGCTTCAACAAACTGAAGACGTGTTGTGAATTGACTGGCTCCTCAGTGAACTCGGTGTACATTAGATCACGACGAGACGATGAGTGTTTTGATTTGTGATAATGTCCTGCAGTAACACGGC
>CM070437.1:995349-997849 GCA_036324595.1 Champsocephalus gunnari | reverse complement strand
CCCTCTCTGGTCCCTGAACGCCCCTCTCTGTTCCCTGAACGCCCCTCTCTGTTCCCTGAACGCCCCTCTCTGTTCCCTAAACCCCCCTCCCCCTCCCTCTGTCCGCCCTCGCAGTGCTTCTGTTTCGAGGAGCAGCGTCTGAACCCCCACGAGGAGGTGGACATGCCCGTCTTCTTCTACATCGACCCGGAGTTTGACGAGGACCCGAGGATGGCTCGGGTCAACACCATCACGCTGTCCTACACCTTCTTCGAGGTCAAGGAGGGGCAGAAAATCCCCCTGCCCGGATACAGCTGAGAGGGGGGGGGGTGTAACACCTGCCATCATCAACATTACCCTGGGTCTCAGAGCGAGAGGAGAACAGCTTCCATGACTCTGGGCTTTTATTCTGAAATGCAGCCACTGAAGGGCTTTTATTCTGAAATGCAGCCACTGAAGGGCTTTTATTCTGAAATGCAGCCACTGAAGGGCTTTTACTCTGGAGATCAGCGGCTCGTTACACAGAACGTAACAAAACCACAAGTCATGAATTAGGGTCGGCCTCTGTTTCATTTATTTATTCAAAGAATGAAATCTAAATACACAGCTGAGTTTTCCTGCATTTCAGAGCGAGCCTGAACTGCTTCCTGTTTCTGAAGATGTGTGTTTGTGTTGATCTGAGAGACTGTACATATATATAAATCAATATTACTGAGGAGAATTGTTCCGAAGGTGAATAAATTATGAAAAAAACGGAATATAGACGTCGCAGATTATTACGTCCCCTCGGGATCGGAGTCGACTTTCTGTTCAGAATATTGACTTGTTTGACATTTTATAACTTCTTTCTCATAAATGACCCTGACGGAGCGTGAGAACTCTTTAAATATTAAAATCATAGAGAAAGAAGGTGTGTGTGCCGATGACACAATATAGGAGAGTGCAAAACAGAAAAACGATTAACCTTTATTTAAACATTAAAGAATACTTTAGGTTACGGTCTTCTTTTAAATAAGAATAAACCTTTGGGGGTATCTATCTACAGATAACTATTAAGCCTGACAAAGTACTTAACGTCTAATATATTGCTTTCCTGCAATGTTAACTATGTTTAAGCACTTATTTTAACTGATATTATACACATTAATTATACTCTTATGTATGTAGATAGAATAAGAAATGTGCAGAATATGACAGTTTAATGGTGGAGGTACACACATATTGATAGATGTCTTGTATGCACTGTTGAGGAACCTGTGACCCAAGTGTTTCATTCATTGCATAACTACACCGTAGTTGTGTATGATATGTCAATAACCCTTTGAACATCTTGAAAGGGATGTGCAAAATAGCCATAATATACAGTCTTTAATTAACTATTAGTAGAGAATAACGAGTAATGAATATACTTTATTACTTGTTTCCATTCATGTCAATTGCAGATATATGTTTAGTCTTCTCAAGCACCAACTATCAAACATCTCTCCTGATTGTTGGCACTTACAATCACCTTCCCTGCATTTCACTCAGGTGTAACTAAAGTCTGATTTAAGGGTTGTTTATATTTCACATCATTAATCAGAATCTGCAAAGTAACTCAAATAAATGCAGTGGAGTAAAAATACCAGGTTAACCTCTGAATTGTAGTGGAGTAGAATTACAAAGTAGCAATGAGCTGTCATGTGGGTATATATTAATGCTATATTAGCTATATATGCTGCATTATGGACAAGCGATTTTCACCCATTTATTAATTATATGTTTTACATTTGATAACACCAATGTGTTTAATACTGGCAACTTCTAATTGTGGGAAAAACGAAAACGTTCAGTAGAGACGTCCCATAGAACATTTTGCGAAACACAATAGCCAGCATGTGTAGTTCTGGGGGGCGTTCGATTCTAGTTTTGGATAGTCTGGCGTGGTTTCGTTCCATTTCACACAGCTGTTTGACGCTCTGCGTAACCTTACGGGAACTGTAGTCCTAAACGATAGCTGGGGATTATGGGTAGTGTAGTGTCTTCGGCCATCCTAAACTCAGAAATGTTGACAATCGCTCGAAATGTCCCTTACAGGCCTACGTCTGTTTCCGATTACTTTTATTTTGAAATTCAGTTCCTGACGGACACCAAAAAAGCCCGAGATTATGGAATTAAACCAATAAATAAAAGCAAGGATAATTGTGTGTTATTGGTGAGTAAATAACAGTGTGTTATTTTGAAAAGAATAACAAATTAGAAGGAAAAAAAGATTTTAAAAACACGAGGCTCTGAGCCCCGTGTCTCTCCTCACAGACGGCAACACTACAGGTCTACAATAAAGACCTACATGAAGGTTTGGGATGTTCTCGCCTTTAGATTCTCCCAGTAAGTCCAAGTGCAGAGGGTGACTGCTGTGAAAAAACATTTCCACCAAAGAAACGTTAGCAACCATGTGTACACATTCATGAAGTAATCTTCGTCATAACTAGCAAACTAAACATCATGTACATGTACTGCACAAATAATCAGAAATAAAAAC